>OY992770.1:22174568-22342707 GCA_963921325.1 Logfia minima
TTGTGTGACAACAGCTTCTAGTTTGTAATAGTTAGGTTTATAAGTCATTTTGTTAATCATTGTAATTATTAACTTAAGTTTTGTATGTGTATTTGGTAGGTTCGTACGAACTTAGAGTAGGTACGAACTTAGAAGGTGCTTAAGTTCGTACGAACTTAGGTGCCTATATATAGACAAGTCCGAAAGTTTTAGAATAGAGGTTTTTTTCAGAGTTGTAAGTTCGAATACTCTGAGTTTGTATCTTAGTTCGAATGTAATACTTGTTTACATTCAATAAAAGTGATATTTACATATTTGTTATTACTCGTTTGTTATCGTTTGTGTATATTTGAGGATTCCGCACTCAAATATATCATATTACCTCGTAGATCCAGGTTACGGGAACCTACAAACAACCCTTTAAATAGAGAAAAGAAACTTGAATGGTTTTGTGTTAGTATCAATGTGGGACAAATGAATATGTACAATTCAAACCTAAATAAAAAGAATTTGTCCCACATTGATTAGTAAACAAAATATTTGTAAATTCTCCTTCCTATATATATCATCTATGTAGAACAAGAAAATGTAAAAAATTAAAACCTCTAATATTTTTAATAAAGCTTTAATTTTACGTACTTTATACTTTTTATAATTTTTCAAATATTTTTAATTCTTACTTCCTTTAATCTCGCATAACTCCTATTAACTTCTTCTTTTGTTTAAGTGTCAATATGGGTTAAAACTACTTTTGTTTGTAATATGTTGAATAGGTAACAATAAATTACTAAATAAGGATGTACCTTTGGGTAAACTAGTTTTAGTAATGGAAGTTTTGTTATGCTAATGTTTTTAAAAATCAAAATATTTTGGGGCCTTTCATGATAAAATATAAACTCCTAGATAGACGTTTTCATAACTTAAAACAAACATCATCGCAATGTTAGGCTAACGAAATCACAACAAACACCTCCTCAATCATGATTGCTTTCTCGTTTATTTTAATTGCTTAAACTAATAGTTAATTTACGAAATATAAAAATCACTCTCACTTATTTTAAAACCCTACTAGTTAGAACCAAAAGTGTAACACTAGGTCTAAAATTCGGCCGACTTTTAAAAACGACCCTAAGTTATATTTATTGCTATGCACCCTTAGCATAGAGTATACTTAGACTCCATCGTTTACAAATTATTAAAACCACTAATCTAAGTCTCAAATAGTTGAGTCCCAAATACCCCTGTTCTAGTAGAGTCTGAAGTATCAGACTCAGTCGCGATACAATCTTTAGACTGAGAATTAACACTTAGCTATCTACCTTAGACTCATTAGATTTATAAATTGGGTTTAGTTATTGTTTTTCTCAACATATACAATAACTTAAATCATAAAAAATAATCAAACAATAATTTAAAATTATGTTTTACATATAAACAATAATATTACATATATAAAATAACTATTTAGTTTTGAATTATTAGTCATACTAAACAAAACCGATCCAAAAACCAATATATTAATTCGATTTTTGTCCGAGCCAATCGAAATAATCAAATTTTCTAATCTTAAGGGTCCAATCTAAATAGTTTATTTAGATAATTCGATTATATCGGAATACGAAAACACCCATATATACCCTCATACCTCAGCCCCTTAAACCCCATATAAGGGGGACAACCAACTGAGTACATGACTCTAACTAAAAAATCTGAAATAGTTCATTTAGATAATTCGGTTATATCCGAATACTACGTATACCCTCAGACCTCAGACCCTTAGACCCATATAAGGGGGACAACCAACTGATTACATGACTCAACTAGAAAAACCCTTTTGGTTTCGATTAAGTCACAATTACTCTAACATTACCGACATAAACTATGACTTGTTTGAGCAGGAGCTATTTCTAGTTCAATCCAACGCGTCTCCACGTTGGGGTTTCACTTTGCAATATAAGTATACAACTAACTAATCGCATTGGATTGAAGTTAGGAAATATGAATCCTACATCCCAACAACCCGAAAACAAAACAAAACAAATCCAAAGACCACTTAAAAGAACGAATCTGATACGGTGGATTTGGAAGTCGGAATAAACTCTAAAGAAGTGGATTTGGAAAAGAGATTGTTACATTAAAATCGTGTGCACATTAATTTTAAGTAATCCTCAAATATAGATTACAAGATAAAAAACCGATTCCGCATGTTTTGTATAAACACCACAAAAATAGGAAAAGAAGATCCTCATTATCGAAATCTACATATGATTACGACAATGAATGAGCCTGCAAAATCATTTGTATCTAAACAGCAGAAAGGCTTGCCCATTTCCCAAGCTCATATGGATCAGCATGATAATACAATTTAATTCGGTTCGATAAAGAGAGGCCTGAGGCCAATGGGCGGCTATGGACGTCCGAATCGTCCTCATCTGCTGGATCGTCTGCGTATGATGCAACATCTCCAAGTAATCTAAAAGAGACTCGCCGAGAGGTCACTGGTCTAGGAAAATCGAAGTACATGGGTGTCCCGGCCCGCACCTCTGGTAACCGGTATTCTGCAACAACAACCATGTTGCGATTGTCCTGTACACATATGATAGTAAAAGCTCAAATACCATTGTTGTAAACAACTAAATGAAAATCAATACAACTTCAATCCATTTTCATCCATGCAGTTAACTAATAACATGCAATGAGTGGAAACAGTCTACGAAGATGACCTAAGCCTGAATCACTTGTCCCAACAAGTATAACCGTTAAAAAGAAAAAGACATTTCTGGCTTTAGAAGGTACCTGTAAAACAGATACTTGAATGTATAGTACCGCTGCAGTTATGAATCTATCATCCCAAACAATTGATGAGTTGTTCATAACAGAAGGTGAATGTACAACTCGAGGTTTTATCGCATTAAACCCATCAAGTCGGAATCCTGCCAGCATTGGTGAAGCTGGAGATAGATATTGTTCTAACACTAGGTCATTGTCAATCAACCTCTCAGCTTCGATTGGAACCTGCAGCACAGCAAAAGAAAAAAATTTAGAAAGGACTATTGACAACAGGAAGGATTATTTAATGTCTTATAGCTGTACCTTGAATCTGTTCAGGGATGGAGGTTTCTCCAACCAGTTTCTTATGCTAATCTGGTCTGCGCTTTGTGGTGCTGCCTCCATTTTCACAGGACTTCCAACGACAATAAATCTTTTCGCATGCAGACAAGGATCATGATCCAACGGTGATCCTAATGATGAACTCCTGGAGAAAGGGTTTTCATCCAAGGATAGAAGATCGAAATCATTTTCAAAATTTGCAGACCTTGAGCCAGCTTTCTGAATACTTAATTTAATCCAGATCATACGACAACGAACAGGATTTCGAAAAGAAAAGTTGATGTGCCTCGGGTTACCAGGTTTTTCAGGCCCACAGAGCTCAGGGGAAGATGTGATGAATGATCGTACATCCCATCTTCCCATAATCGTTCTTTCTTCCTTCTGTATTTTATCGCTTGCCCATATTTGCACCTGCATACAAGTACACCAAAATGCTGAAAAGAACAGATCAATGCATGAAAGTTAGGATGCAAATATCATGTTACAGAAGAGCATTAAGCTTATAGAAGTGATGCTCAACCAGACCTGTTTAGAGATTATTTCACGTTTTACAATGTATGGCCCCCAATCAAGTGTTTAGAAGTAATTAAAAAGCATTGCAACACCACCCATAGTTGTTCATTACTAGCCTTCTCTAATAGAGGAATAGTTTAGTCTCTATCTTTCTGCACACATGAATCAAGTAACACCAGCCCCAAAGATGCATAGAATGCAATTTATTGTGGGTTCTTAACGAGTATTGGTTATTGGCAGCAGTAGTAGTGGAGAAGAGTTTATAGCCAATAAGTAAATTCTAGTAATATGGCTCTGGATAACAGAAATACAAAAGTTGGTGCAGTGTGAAACAGCTAGTAGCGATCTTCATTAGTGGTTATTTGTCTAGTTTATATTTAATTCATCTACATTTAAAGGAAAAAGCATGTATTAGCTGTCGTTTGCAATTCTGAAGAGACAACTTTAATACTTTATGAACTTCGTTGTGTTAAAATATCTTCTTGTTAACATTTACCAGTATACAACAACTTACATACCACATTATAACAATATACTACGTTTAAAAGCTAGAATCTTTTAAGTAGGAGTTAAGTGGTGTGGTTTCCACATTTATGCAAGTAGCACTGTGCAAACACGAACAACATTATTATAGGCAACATGTTTGTACAACCAAAATTTATAGCTACTTGCTACAAAACTTACCGACTTTGATAGTACACACAAAAGAGTGTAGCAGTTGACTAATGAGTCTATTTTATAATTATTATTCTGACAACAAATAAGTAATTTAACAATACAAGACATCCAAATGAAAAACCCGCAACTCGTGGATGGATATCCCAAAACTAAAACTATCCATCATAAGCTAGAGACTATAGAGAGTATTAAAAATGCTATGCTGTCAAGTTACAGGAAAAAGTGTACTGACGACAAAATGAAGTTCCCTAGGATTGAAAACTTTGCACATTAACCTCTCAGATATTTAAACATTATTATATAACAAGTAATGCTCAGAAAAAACTGGACCTTAACATATATCTACTTACCATAGGGGCATCAGATATAGAATAGCCACAGTGACTAAGAACAAGGACAACACCCGTGACATTGGAAAGATTGCCAAGAACAATTGCAAACTCAGCAGAAGAGGTAGTATGAGGAGCTTTCCAGTATGACTGTTGTGATACAGAATCCAAAGGTGCAAGCAATGACAAGAGTGGTGCTGAACCTGGCGCTGATTCAATCTAACAATTCAAAATGCAAAATGTTTTAGTAATTAGAACAATTTAGTTAATCACATATAAAAGCTTTTTCAGTAGTATCATGTTATCTCCATAAACTACATAAATGATCTGAACCATAAAGAATCTTCATTGCTAGCAAGGACTTGTTTACATAAACCTATATTTCGCTCTAATGTATCTAAACTAGCCATATCAATCATGGGATATAACTGAAATTATATCACCCTATGGTTATGATCGGATCATAATGTAACAAAAAAACTAGAATCGATCAGGACATGGATAAACAAATAAAACCTCACTCGCATCGATACTCCCTATAAAAACAAACAATTGAATGCAGTAGCAGGGTTGTTTTAATATTTGTTAAAATTAATGATGCAAGTGAACATAATTCATGTTTACCTCTGATTTTCGTAAATGTATTTCTATATGACTACCAAGTGATCCAGTTTACAAATGATTATTTCCAACAGGAAGTTAAATTAACACCAACTTGTGTTACAAAGGAAAGGGAAACAGTATGTATACGTTAACAGTATAGAAGAGTCAGAGGTAAGAGAATACCAAATGCAGAATGCTGCCAAAAGGAAATTCAGCTACTGATTCCTGCCCTTTGAGTAACTGCTGGAAGGTCGAAGCTTTATGTGTGTCAGACTTTATCATTCTTCTGGGAAGATAGTTTCTTCCTACCACTTGGTCCAAGGCATTGTAAGCAGCAAGGTCCGATCGAGTACTTCTTCGATGGCTGACTAAGACCCTAACATAGTCCAGGATGAGAGCATCAAGAACAGTATCATGACAGCACAGCTTACAAATAACCCCATCTGTCGTCACAGAACGGCTTGAAGAGTCGCTATAACTTCCAAGGAGAAGAGCTCCTTTACCGGCACAACAAACTCTGCAAACCTTGCGCCGACACTCAGAGCACGAGAACATGGATAGCGAAGAAGATGTTGATGCTAAAGCTTCGGCATGAACCTGACATGAGCCTCCACAGCAACCTTCGCCAATTTTAGTTATATTCCAGAAATCGATGTCAATATTATCATCAGTAGTACCTAGACCAATTGCCCCCACAGTTTTATCTTCTAAGAAAGTGTGACCAAGAAGTGCAAGGGCATTTGCAGCCTTGCATAATAAACCTATGTAAGATTCTTCAAGCAATATGTTGGGATTTATAGTAGCTGGATCAATGCCAATAGACAATAAAGCTCTATCACGTTCAGCGGCAGATAGATTTAGGTGAAGCCGTTCGATTTCTAGTTTCATGGCTTCCACAAAGCCTAACTTGTTAGCCTGCAAAACTCCATTCACATTAATTAGACCATACAATCAAAACCCCCATAGGGAACCTTTTATGCAAAAAAACCTGCATATATTATGTCTAGAAAAAGAAACTGCAGCAATACAAAAGTCCACACAAAGGAGGCTACGGCATGGGATTTGCAGCTAATGTAACAATCAGATTTCCAATGTAACAGCATTGGTGCAATGCTCTCACTATAAACTGGAAAAAAATCAACCTACATTGTCAATGTGTTGAAAAGGAAGGTTGGGAACTTGGGATCGGATTTTCACGCTTTTAAAAACCAAAATCCGGAAGAGCGTATAAACAAAAAAAAAAACTAACAAAATGGTTTTGTTCCTTATGTTAAAGCAGCCAATCAAATATTTAACATTTTATGTCATGAACCACATCCTTTGAAATTCATAGCCATATATATTGGTACCTTGGCATCATTTTTTTCCTATTAAAATCTACTCATATGAAAACACTTTCCACCCCTTTAGTGGAACTCTTTTTTCCCAAAAATCTCTTGATTGTGTGGAGTTTCCGCTCTATACATGCGGACGGACAACATTTCAAATAACAGAGATAGGATAGTATCAAAGAAATTTAAATGAATGTGGGAGATGTATGAGCCGATCCATAATCCATTTTTATTTGAGAAACTTACATCATGCAGACAACTGCAGTGATGTACATAGATGCAATGGGATGAATGATGATGAAGAAGGGGTGGGATGTGCCGATGTGCAGAGGCAGGTCATGTACAAGACGTGATTGAGGTAAGCAAAAGAAACAGAATTTTAAATATGAAGTATCAGGCTAACAATCTAAGATTCAGGATGCACTGATTTGAGCAAAATCCATAAAATCCATAGAGCATAAGGTGATGCAACCCAGCCCATCCAGAAATATTTGGACATGCCTAGTCTTTTTTTGGTAGGCCCCGGTGTATACAAAGTGTATTCCACTTTGCATGACCTGGACCACTACATTAGCCTATGCAGGACAAAATATACTTATGAAATAGCATGAGCATATAATGACAAAAATGTACCACGTGTGAGGCAGTCAGCTTCCTAAAAAAACTTATATATTGCTGAGGACCACTTTCAGTTGAAACTTTATCTTGTACAGAAACCATAGGAGGGTCATTTGCTATATCATGATCATGAAAAGGGTTGAGAAATGGATCATGTATAGCAGTTTCAGGCACTGGTTGTGAATTCGGTCCTGATATGATGTCGTCACCTGATAACAGGTCTACCCAGGAGCTTGCTGAATTTTCAGGTTTTATAGGTGGTAATACATCACCGACAAGAGCCGCCGTGAAGTGATTGTTGTTCAAATCAGATGGCAAAGCATCGGTCTCTTTTTTACATTTATCGACATGTTCCCATAACCTCATGCCAGGGCCATCAGAAGTAAAAAGGTCTTTCCATGGAAGAGAGATTCCAAGTATCTCTACCTGTCACATAATCGAGTAAAGAGCAATTATATAGAAATTACATCGACCACCCCTGTAACCGTAAACGTCTATCCTTACTCATATAGACAGAAATTAAATTGATTAAAGACGAAGTGCATCAAGCAGAAATTACTTCAAACTAGTTTGTCTATGAAATGATTAAGCGCACAGAGGTTATAACTAAATGCACAAACTGAACCATCAAAATTTACACCGAACTTTATTTGTTCCCCTAACATATACCTAAACATACAATCACTCAAGTAAATACTGACCCAGAGATTCTTTTACTGCATTTATTAAATAAGAAGGTTCGTGAGGTGATAATCTACTACTGAGCAAAAGATTATCGATGTTATTTTTTTCACCAGAAGGAAGTCTGGTTGAAAAGAGTTGCCACCGCCTGTGAATGTCATGCAATTTGAAAACAGCACTCACTTGCCCTCTTTAATTTAGCATTCATAATATGCAGACCAATTCCTATTTTCTTGACGCCTCTATCAAAGCACAAAATCATATGCTCCTTTTGAAACCAATATAAATGATCATACCAGCATTAACATCATGCCACACCTAAACTGCTGACAGTAAGATGTAGGTGGCAGAAGAAGTAAAGCACTAGATTTAGTGAACATTAACTACCACTAGTTTTGTAACGAGACACACTTCAATAAATTTTAGAGAAATCCACATGAACTTCACGAAACTATTAAACTAAGATAGAAGCAAACATAAAAGAATCCAATGTACCTCACCGAGTGTGATTGGGGTTCTGGACGACATAGCAGGATAGAAGGTGAGCACAACCACACGAGTAAGAAAGTCCAATTCACCTTCCAGTTCTTCAAAATCATACAAAAATGGGAGGTTGGTTATATCTTGAGCATGTAGGCGTGCACCAGCTCCTGTCACAGCCATATCCTCAGCACTACTAGGTCCTGGGATAGGTATCACAATGCTTGTCCCATTAGCACACTGAGGAATAGATGCTCCCTGTAAGCAAAAACACACATTAGTTAAACTACCAAGTATATTTCCTAGACTAACCCCATCCGTTCCCTGCAGGGGCAGGAGGTACTCTTCTCCCAATCAACAGAAATACATTGTAATTCTCTTAGCGAAGGTCAAAATCATAGAAATTAATGTAACTCATACCTCAACAAAAGTACAAGGGGTTAAATCCAAAGGGAGAAGCAGATATTTGCTATAGAAAGGAAAACACATACTAAAAGGCTGAGATATGTTGGATGTAGTCTGACAAGAACTAATTGTTATATTCACTTCAAATTTCTCAATTAAGAAACCTAGATAACAGAAGCCCAGAAAAGATACATACGTCTTATCCTAATATATAAACTAAAGAAGCATCAAAAGCGTAGCTACTAAATTAACATGCCTAGTGGTGGAAGAGATTAATCAGACCTCCACAACAAGTTTAAGCCCATCTAGATCGCGTCCGGTTCTCACATCAACTCTCGATGGAAATGTTGAACTATCTGCACCATGTGAAATTGTGAGAAGAAGCTGACAAACATGGCAGGGCTCGCCAAGATGAATAAAGAGTTCCATTACATCTGCCGCCTGCGGGGAAACCTGTAAAACAGAAATACATTCAGACTATATTGGGTAGTAACATGCCCATTTTCAGTAGCAATTATTAATTTATTGGCATATTCATCAATTCATGATAAAAAACATTATATGGTTACCCAGATGAGGTCTTTTTGCTTAAAGCTAAGGAGACAGCCTCCATCATCGGAACTAGGCAAAATGCTGGCAACCGGCTTAAGAAGGCAACCAAATGGTCTACTAGGCACCTATCAGGAGAAAATGATAATAGATATGAGATGATATTCTATTGCAACTTGAAGACGACGCATTGCAGATGCTCGGGTGCTACACAGTACAAGAAGTCTTAACATGCTTGGTATTCCACAAGATACACCGTATGACAATGAATTGACATAAATAAATTAAAATTTAATTCATCACCAGCAGTTACCTACATGTAAGGGTTGGACTGGAAGTGATGGAAGATGCTTGAAAAGCCGTATACCAAGGAACATCTCTAACTGCTTCTGACGAGAGCTATCTACAACTGCATTTTTATATCTTCTCTGCAAAGTTATCTTCATATTTTGTGCCACAGAGAACTGCTTGAACTTTCCTGCTTCCTCACTAAATATGCTGAGAATCTGACTATGCATTGCTTTAGATCCAGTGTACAGTGTTGCATGAATATCACCAGCTATCAGGAAAAGGTCAGCCAGTTGACACACTGGAGATAAAATTGTAGACCTTTTGAATTCATCAAATTTCATGTCAAAACGCTTCCAAGGTTTATCAGGGCAAGGATGATTCCAAGTTGTTGTCCTAGTATTGTGATCAATATAATATGATTTTCCAGTTACAGCATCAGATCGTTTCTCCCATCCTGGTGGCAAAGGGGCAGTATATCCACCATAGTTATTAGCTGACTGATAACCAATGGCCAAGTCACTATCAAGAGATATTCCAAGCCGCCTACACTGCTCTGTGAAAACTTGAAGGGCACCAAAATAACTAGCAGCGTTTGTCCGATCCAAAGAATCGGCACAGTTGAAACGTATGACTCCATTTTGATGTAACCGTAAGCAGAAAGCCCCAACAAGATCATCATTAAAAATTACTTCACCTTGACAATCCTTCATTCTTTGACGAGATGGCAGATAATCTCCTTCAGAAATGCCTATGGATATTGTCGGTGCTTTAAGAAGGTACCACAGTTCTTCAATGGTTCGTTGTTCACCTTTTGATTTGGTACTGGCATGCCAATCATAGTTCATTAAATGAACTCTAGTGTGAGGAAGTTCCCCTGTTGAGCGGATGTGATTCATAGATTCCTCAAAATGATGAACAAGAATGGATTCAGATTTCCCCTCTCCATTGCGTAGCAGGTTAATGCACACAATTGGAACGAAATGACTTTTCTTTTGGTTTGTACCAACTGCATCTATATTTCGTTTATCGTATCTCTTAGTTAACCTCTGGTAATACTTTGCACTTCCTTTATATGGATCACGGTCGGAAACATAAATTTCTGCTTCTGCAGCAGTGATCTTTAGTTCTGCACCCCACCAGATAGGAATAGTTCCTCGTCTCCATATATAGGTATTGAAAGGCACACTTTGACCAACCCTTTTCGGAATCCATACAAGTTGTTCACACTCAACTTCATTGCCTGCTCAGCAACAATGAATAAAAATGAAGATCAAATGATATGTTAGGCATTAAAATCTTGATATGTAAAACCCCAAAAAAAAGTTATAATATATAATTGTTCTAACAGGTTTTACCACCTTTATATATTTTCAACTAAATTCCCTACAAAAACCAATCAAAATCCACTAGCATAATACCCGCGCTATGTAGCAGAATATAATATTTTATTGTAAATAGTGACTCGACAATAGTCGTAAATTATGTTTATTCTTCACTAATGGATTACCCATGATGGTGACTCAATAACGGTAGCTTGCTCATATGTAGAGTTGGGGATTCGGGATACGGTGGTGAAGAGTGAGATGTGAAAATGATTAAGGGCCTGTTTAGTTAAAAAAGTGAGCCACATTTCTAGAAAATCTTTCCATATTACAAATGGAAAGTGGAAAGTGGAAAACCATATTTCTCACTTTTCCAGCTTTTTCCTTTGTAAAAATCCCCCACTTTTCTAAAATTTTCCAAAACCTTTTCTCTTAACATTAGTTTTCCAAAATGGAAAACACAATCATATTTAAACATGTTTTCTAATTTTTCAACACTTTTCTAGAGATACAAAATGCTTTTCATTTTCCAGAAAATTAGAGATGGAAATTTGTGGAAAATTTTCTACAACTAAACACACCTTAAGTTATTGTAAAATGAGAATTACACAAGTTATATATAGAAACGTTGAGTCTTAATCTTAACAATTACAAAAAATAAAACATCAAAATGATTTATAGATAGTATATATATAGTTATAGATATTTGGAATGTTAATCTAAAATGTAGATATTGATTGTTCTACTTATTTTAGTTTAAATCATTTTTAGTTATAAGAATGTTTGATACTTCACAACATTTTTGTAACTGTTCAAGTTATATATGTGATCAAATTGGAATTGTGTTCATAGTAACATGAAATATAGTTTGATTTTAATTTAAGATGTTTGAAATTAAAATCATACTAAGACATTTTATAATACAGTGGAGATAGATTACAAATTTATATTTGTCATATTACACAAATGCCAACATACTTTAGAATGGATTGTTTCCCTACATATTGAATGTTACAGAAATACTAAGTTACTGCAGATCTTTGAATTGTTGTAAACAACTTAACATGGATCAGAAATACAATATATCCCATTCCACAAAGTGTTATGAGATAAAATATCAAAACTTTTAAAACAGTCAATAATATAGAAAAGCTTATAATTACATATTCACCTCAATCATACCAGCAGGTGGTTACTATTACTTTATATGTTTAGTAAAACTTTCTTAGAGATTTAGACTACAGATTTTGTTTGGGAAAAAGAAAAGAAAAGAAAATGAGTCATCTGACAAATCATGCTAGCACAACTTAGACTGAATGATAAACTTGGAAAAGCAAAAAAGGCAATACAAAAACTCAAGCACTCATGAGATAACAGATATACCAACAAACATAATGCACCCACACAACTCCACAAGATAAATCTATTCACCAAAAAAATCAACAGCGCCATCTTAGAAGATGCCAACCTACCTGTGCTAGAGCATGCATTAATCCCCCTTGCTAAGTATCGAGTTCCAGGATGAAGCCTGCTTCGACGAGCTATAAGAGCAACAATTCCTTCTTGCTGACCTAAGCTTCCAAAACTTCGACATTCTACAAAACCCTGCAAATCGACGTGTACTAACTGATCATTTAATACTATTGGATCTCGAATGCCTTTTGGATTCACCATGGTATAGTATCGTTCGGATGTCTAATCTAAAACTATTTAAGTTTTTTAACGACAAGGTATATAACACACATAAACAAATAGTCAACTGAGTAATATATAGCAAAACCGACTTCTTAGATCAATGAAATTTAGGAGTGTACGCTAGGTACTAATTGAACAAGTAATACTACTGGATCTTACAGAAGGGACTCAAGACCAATACCTGCAGTAAAACGACACAATGGTGCTCCAGACCAATGCTTCTAAAGGGACTCGAGAACCATTGATTCCAAACAAACTCCTCATCAGGGTTTCTTGCAGAACTGTGACTCGGAAAAGGGCGAGTTATGTCCCTTGTTTCACAAAAGTAGTGTTTTCCATCGATATCAAGTTCAGCGAGTTCTTGAATATTTTTTAGTTCTCCTTTCCCCTGGGGTTGAGGATTCTGAAGTGTAATTTTGACCCATTGACTCTCACTAACAGTGTACACACAACCGTCACCGGGCAAATTTGGAATGCTAGCACTTAGCTTTGTTGCAACAAGCAGCAGCGCCGAACTCCCAAGCACTGCATAACCTAAAATGGCTCTGGCATTGACTATACTCTTACAAACAGACCTAGAACCATTTGTGATGTAGTTTAATGCCTCGTTTTGGGAGTTAAAAACATCATAACCGAGCTTTCGGTCATGTCGAAGCAATCCAGTTGTCGGATCGATATAAATGACCTGAGTGTCGTTCCTAGAAGACAAACTAGCAACTATATATACCTCACTGGTATCAAGGGTAACAACAACAACGGACGTAGCCCTAACTGCATAAATAAATAAAAATTATCACATAAAATCAACAATGTACAAAAGTTTGGGAAATTTAAACTGCAAAAGGTTTGAAAAGGCTACCAAGCGATTCCATGATGCACTTGACTGACTTAGGTGTTAAGAATAGCGGACAACTTCATAAATTTGGTCGGATTAGAATACATCTATGATTAATACTACCGCCAATTTCTGCTCAGATAATCTAAGTGATCAGAATTTGGATTGTTCTACAAATTGTAGAAATCGGGTCCAAATGGGCGAACTTCGAAACATATATGGATCCAAATGGTTGTAGATTTTACAACACCTGATAAATCAAAGGAAAAAAGAGCTTGTTTCACAAAATACAGAGGGACGGATCTTGCGGGGACGATGGTTTTAGATGTAGGTTTTCCAAGTGCTTTTTGCTACTTCCAGAATTTTATCTTTGCTATTTCCGGTTAAGGGGGGTGTTTTGGATAAATTACAATTTTAATCCCTCATTTACTTATTTGACGTAGGGTGGTTTTGGAACCGGTTGTTTCTGGACAATGACAACCTAGTAATACTTGTTGCGAGAACTATAATTAATATTTCAACTAATTTAATTTAAATGACAAGGGACATTTTCTTTTTTAAATTGGAAAAGCTATTTAAAGAGTTTTATTTGATAAAATTTTATATTCTTATTTTTTAAATTAAATATCTTAAAAGTAGCTACTTAAAAATTTATGAAAATTACATATAAAAATTAATTTTTTTTTCTTTTCGATTAGAAATTTCACATTATATATTTTCAATGAATTTTACTTTTTGTTCTTTGGTGAGTTTTGAAAACGACTATCACATGTCATACCACGCAACTATCACATCTGATACTAGCGACTATCACATGTGATAGTCGTTTTCAAAAACTCACTAAAAAATAAGTAAAAAAACGTTCACCGAAAATATGTCATGTGAGATGTTCTGATCAAAGAGAAAAAAATACTGATTTATATGGTTCAATTTTTATAATTTTTTGACTAGCTATTTTTGAAATATTCAATTTTTAAAAATGTGAGATTTTTGTTATCTTGATGAAAATGAATGGTTGAGATTGATTCCTCAATTCTCACAAGATTTTCTATTCTCATTTGAGCTTTAAGCGATTGCAAGATAAACTTTAAGATACATTTTGTTCTTATTGGGTGGATAGTGACCAAGATATAAGATCAAGTTAATAAGAATTAGCGACCATTGACATTTATTGGGTCACTAGCCCATGTCATTTACTTGAACATTCCTTAGAAGTTCTTATATATCTAAAGTGAATTTCGAACGGACTTTGTGAAAAGTAAAAAAGCGACAAATACTCTGCAACAAAGTACAAAATGGCACTACATAATGTGTGAACATTTGTCAACGTTGTTCCTACTTTTGGTCATTTGGCGTAAGATTAACCATGTTACATTTTAAAAAGTTTGAACTTTTCAATCAGAATGCGACACGTCATAAGCTTGAAGTGAAGTTTACAAACATTCTCTTCTCTGAGGTATAAAAGATAATGTTTGTCCAAAGTAAATGAGTATCTTTTCTTACTCATATTTATGGTAGACATTTATTAGAGTGCATTTATTCTTGTTGAACACCATCAACTACGATCGATGAGTCAGCATTCATACTTAAACACTTCGTCTTAAGCAAGTGTTTATGTAAAAAAGACATACGAAAAAAAACACTACGCCATTTTCAAATTTCAAATTTTAGTTAAGTTATCCTCTATTTAACTTATTCAGAAAGTAAACTTGTAAGTTTTTGATCCTTATTAATAAAAATATTATTATACAATTGAAAATCATTTCTTATTTATTACTTGCTTAATATAACCTAAGTTTATATATTTATAAGTGTTCTTGTGTTTGTCAAATATTAGTCAAAGTCATCTTAAGTATATTTTACATAGTTAATATACGAGAACATCAATCACTTTTTTATTTTAAAACACGAGTTACTGTAATAACTAGATGACATATTTTATAACTAAGTAAGTTACTGTGACAACCCCAAAAATTAGGTATTTTTCGAACATTTTAATTACGTGCATTTAGGTTAATTCCCGATTAACTATGTGAATTCGTTCTATTTTACTAAATTAAGTCTAGCACAAATCTATGATTGCATTAGAGATGCAATTCATTTTAATGCGAGAAGCATTCTTGAATTTTGAGAATTAACCAAGGAAATCGGTAGAAACCGAACTACACGAACGTTAGTGATCCTTTTGTGAAAATAACGTAAATCTATAAAAATTATATATAGTCGTTATTTTTATTATTATATTGATATATATGCTAAGAAATAGGCATAACACTTTTGAATTCGATAAAAATTCACGCGAAATAGAAAACGTGCAACGAATGAAATAAAACGTGAATTAAATCGGTTAACCTATCAATCGACTCCCGATTATTATTTATAGCAAGTAATAATAGGTAACCTACTACAAATAATCTAAATTAGGGCATAATAATCCAAGAAATCGAATGAAACAATTATGCCGAGTCAAGTATCACGAAACCGTAGAAATCCCGGTTAACGATAAACGGAACATCGATAACCATCCGAATATTGATTCAATCAACTAGTGACACTCTATTAACCATAATCTATCTTAATTAACGTTAATCAACCTTAATAAACTCTAATCTACCCTAATTATACAATTAACACTAAACTAATCGCAATTAACGACTAACGACCAAAATATCTAAGGATTAATTGTGATTAGCCTCAAAGGGGGGCCCCTTCCCCTCTCCCCTCTCCAAAACCGGCCACCAAAGGTACCCTAGGGACCCCTTTAGCCTCTCCTCTTTGATCCACATTTCAAGGGAATGGCTCACCATGCCACCACCTCCCTTACACCCTTGACTTCACCATTCCCTCACCTCACACACACACACACTTGCAACATTCTCTCCCTCACTCTCTCTCTCTAGTTCACGGCCCAAAGAGGGCAGCCCTCCCTCCTCCACCTTTTCTCTCAAACAACCACCATAATCCACCATAGAACCACCATTGCACCACCCTTCACCACGTTGAACCACCACCCTTAAACCTCCACTTTTGTGCACTTTGAAACCTTAAAAACGTGCACACTATAATCCTTATATCATTTCTAAATCAAACAAACCATAAACCAAGGGATTGGAAGCTAGGAGCTCTTGCAAAACCTCATACACCTTCATCTCACTTCCATTTGCTTCCTAGTGCATTGTAAGGATGATTTCTCCTATAAACTACTAATGTTTCATGATAAAATGCTTATTTTATGGTTATGATGTGCTTAGATGTTCACTCTTGACAAGATCTAGCTTTAAAAATCGTTTTTACATGTTTGATAAGTGATTTATGCAAAAAGATACCAAAACAGTCCACTATTATGCATTTTGAAAAACGTCAGAAAATTTGTCTAACTTTGAAACTTATCTTTTGGAAACTACAACGATGTATTTGATTTACATCGGTACTTTAACGGCCTGATAAGCCGAGAAATTTGTAAAACATTTATGGCATCTTAATATGTATTGTTCTGCGATAATCATATGCTCCTGATTGTGTATCCTATTACTCGTCACGCCCCGACAAGCTTCCGCATGCTAATTCGTATTTATGTTAAATTTGGGGGTGTGACAGATTGGTATCAGAGCCAATGGTTATAGCGAACTAGGAGACTTAGAGACCTAGACTATAACCTTAGAAATGGACATTCATTCATTCATGCATTTCATTTCACTTTTACTTATAATATCTAGATATTAACTACAGTATGGATGACGAGTATGTTTATTTTACGGTCTGTGACACTGATGAGGACCCATCTGAGTGCGAGTCCGATAGGGATATGACACCGGTATACTATGACCCACTGGACGACCTTAGGGTGTCTTCTGGCAGCGTTAGGATCGACCCTGATGAGGATATGTCTGAGTATGGACCCGATAGTGAGGACGTCAGTCTCGCACCACCGAGATCTCCCGCGGTCACACACGGCGAGTTTGGAGGCATCTGTAGCGACGTGTCTGAGCCAGAGGACTTACCTATTCACCGTCGAGTGACATCTGACGATAGTGGTAGGACACCATCGCGTTCACTGACACCATCACACTCACTGACATCACACTCGGCGACACACGGCACGACACCTAGCGTCGCTGCGATACGGAGCCCGTTGGTAGGATATGGACGAGGACCCATGACTATAGTCACCGCTAGGAAGACAGTGAGACGTCCACCCACCCGACCACTAGCACCGCGTGACCCGACACCGGCTACTTCTGAGGAGTCACTGACTGAGCCGTCACCGAAGAGACGAAGGACCCGGCCTATTTCCTGGATGCCTACCGTGCTAGAGCACTGGAGGACTCTTGAAGGCATCCCATCGACCCTTGAGATTGGAGAATCATCCCGAGCACCACCGACATCTACACTCACCGGCGAACCCATAGAGCTGACGGTACCTACATTGGTCGCTGTGACCAACACACATGTAGCTAGCATTGCCGAGATGCGAGCTTACATCTTGGAGCTGCAGAGCGATACCTCTAGGCTAGATGGCGACATGACTTCCATTGATGACCTCTTCGAGATAGCTGAGCTGCACAGAGCCACCGACAGAGAGACTCTAGATACCACCAGAGCTCAGATTAAGATACTGAGGAGGAGAGCACGAGTAGCGGAGCTAGCGACTGGAGTGAGCCTGATTGTGGCAGCACTAGCTATGTGCTTGTCTTACTTTCAGTAGACCTATGTGCGGCGGGTTGTGCCCACACTATCTACATTTTGAAAAACTTTGTAATGACTGGGTGTAAAAACCTAAGTACATTTTATTTCACCACCTGAAATATGCAAATGCTTTTTATTTATGTATGCATAGTGTGTGGTTGTTTTCATTTCGCATTTTATGTTGGCATTGATTATTATAGCTTATTCAGATTTTATCTTATGTGATAGAACGAAAATCATGCCTCCTAAACGCCGGAATACTTGAAACAGCCGAAGGAGCGCAATCCCGACCAATACCGAAACCGTTGAAGAAACCATTGCTCGACGTGTAGCTGAAGGCATTGCTCAGCACGAGGCAAACCGTGCTCGTGACAGTGGCATAAACGGCAACGAAAACACTAGAAACCAAGTTAGGAGAAACCGAACTGAAACCCCAACCAACGAAGCTGTAGTGACTGAGAACACCCAGCGAGGGTGTTCATACAAAACATTTCTCGCCTGCAAACCAAGCAACTTCCGTGGTAATGAGGGTGCCATCGGAATTGTCCACTCGATAGAGAAAATGGAATCGGTGCTGGACATCAGTAACTGTTCGCCTGAGAACATGGTGAAGTACGCTGCCTGCACCCTAGCTGACAAAGCGTTGACCTGGTGGAACGCTCAGGTCCAAACCTTAGGACGAGAAACCGCCACTGCTATTTCATGGGATGAGCTGAAAGTGATGATACTGGAAGAATTTTGCCCTCGCAGCGAACTCCAGAAGATTGAAACTGAGTTGTGGAACATATCGATGAGCGGATCTGATATCACCGCTTATACCACTAGGTTTCAGGAGTTAGCTCGTCTAGTACCCCATATGGTCACCCCCGAATATAAGCGTATTGAACGGTACATCTGGGGACTGGTACCTCAGATCAGGAGTTTAGTGACTGCATCCATGCCCTCGACCTTTAAGAGCGCTGTGAGCCTGGCTCAAAGTCTAACTGATGAGGCGGTAAGGATGGGTTCACTGACCAAGAAAACGGGTTTTAACCGGGGAGAAACGAGCAGAGCTGTAGGAGGAAGTTTCGGTGTTGAGAAACGGAAATGGAACGATGTAAGGAATGACAGGGGAGGTCAACTGAACCAGCAACCAAGGACCACTAGAGCATATGTTGCTAACCCATCTGGACCGAAGGCATACAATGGGAATAAGCGGAAATGTGGAAAGTGTGAGAGGCATCACGACGGTCCGTGCAGTCGCTGTGATAAATGCAAACGGTGGGGCCACAAAATGCAATTATGTAGGGTTAACCCACCCAACCAGAGCAATACTGGACAGAGGGTGATCAAGTGTTTTGAATGTGGAAACCCTGGCCACTTTCGAAACAATTGCCCTCAGCTCAACAACGCCAACACCCGAACCATCATTCCTGTGAACAACCAACCCACTCGCGGCCGAGCATTTGTTATTGGTGCACAAGAAGCGCGCCAGGACCCCATCACAGTCACTGGTACGTTTCTTGTCAATAATCAGTACGCTTCAATATTGTTTGATTCTGGTGCCGACTTAAGTTTCGTATCTACTGAGTTTAGACCACTATTGGGGATAAAGTCTACTAAGTTAGATACTAAGTATGCCATAGAACTAGCGAACGGTAACATGATAGAAACTGAAGAATCTGTTGTAGGATGTACCCTAACCCTAGAGGGTCATTCTTTTGAGATAGACTTGTTGCTTGTAGAACTAGGAAGTTTCGACATTGTGATTGGCATGGATTGGTTATCTAAAAACCATGCTGAGATCGTATGTTTCGAAAAATTCGTGCGCATACCACTACCAATGGGGGAAACCCTAGTGATCCGAGGAGAAAAGACACGGAGTGCTGTAAAGATGGTTACTTGCATGAAGGCAAGTAAATACCTAAGGAAAGGATACCAAGCCTTCCTGGCCCACGTAGTAGAGAAGAAACCCGAGGAGCGACGGTTAGACGATATACCGATCGTGCGAGATCATCCGGGGGTATTTCCCGAAGACTTACTCGGACTGCCACCGGAGAGGCAAGTCGAATTCCGTATCGACCTTGTGCCCGGTGCTGCACCAATCGCTCGATCACCCTATCGCCTTGCTCCCTCTGAGATGCAAGAATTATCAACCCAACTCCAAGAACTCTTAGATCTAGGATTCATCCGACCGAGCTTTTTACCCTGGGGAGCTCCGGTCCTTTTTGTAAAGAAAAAGGATGGATCAATGCGGATGTGTATCGATTATCGAGAACTTAATAAACTAACTATTAAGAACCGATACTCACTTCCCCGTATAGATGATCTTTTCGACCAACTTCAAGGTTCCAGTTTTTACTCAAAGATCGACCTACGTTCTCGTTATCATCAGCTGAAAGTACGAGAAGAAGATGTACCCAAAACCGCGTTTAGGACTCGCTATGGCCACTACGAGTTCCTAGTCATGCCTTTCGGTTTGACAAACGCACCAGCTGTGTTCATGGATCTCATGAACAGAGTTTGCAAACCTTACCTCGACAAATTCGTCATTGTTTTTATCGATGACATTCTCATTTACTCGCAAACAAAGGAAGATCACGAACGTCATCTGAAGCTGATTCTCGAACTACTGGAGAAAGAGAAGCTGTGCGCCAAGTTCTCCAAGTGTGAATTCTGGATGCAAGAAGTCCATTTCCTGGGTCATGTCATCAACAACGAAGGAATCCACGTTGACCCGGCAAAAGTCGAAGCTATCAAAAACTGGGAAGCACCTAAGACACCAACAGAAGTACGCCAATTTCTTGGTCTAGCTGGCTACTACCGCCGTTTCATCGAGAATTTCTCCAAGATCGCCCAATCCTTGACTTCTCTGACCCAAAAGGATAAGAAATTTGACTGGGGCGAAAAACAAGAAAACTCTTTTCAACTTCTGAAGCAAAAACTCTGCACTGCACCTATCTTGTCATTACCCGAAGGCATAGATAACTTTATTGTCTATTGCGATGCTTCGCATCAGGGTTTAGGCTGTGTGCTAATGCAAAACGACAAGGTTATTGCTTATGCTTCTCGTCAATTGAAGATACACGAGAAGAATTACACAACTCATGATTTAGAGTTGGGAGCAGTCGTTTTTGCATTGAAAATCTGGAGACATTATTTATACGGTACTAAATGTACAATATTCACCGATCACAAGAGCCTTCAACACATTTTCGACCAGAAGGACCTCAACATGAGGCAAAGACGTTGGGTCGAACTCCTGAACGATTACGATTGTGAAATCAAATATCACCCGGGTAAAGCTAACGTAGTAGCCGATGCCCTGAGCCGTAAAGAGAGAATTAAACCTCTCAGAGTTCGTTCACTGAGAATGACTATTCACACGAACCTCACCACTCAGATTCGCGATGCTCAGCGTGTAGCTTTAACAGATGAAAGATTGAAAGGAGAATCTTTAAGAGGAATGGAGAAATATCTTGAAGTAAAGGACAATGAGGCCTTATACTTCATGAACCGAATTTGGGTTCCATGCGTAGAAGAAATACGCAAGCTGATATTGGATGAAGCCCACAAGTCAAACTACTCGATACATCCCGGAGCAGATAAGATGTATCAGGACTTGAAAGGATTCTACTGGTGGCCGAACATGAAAAATGACATAGCTACCTATGTTAGCAAATGTCTTACTTGTTCAAAGGTCAAGGCGGAATATCAGAAACCATCTGGACTCCTACAACAACCGGAGATGCCACAGTGGAAGTGGGAGCAGATAACCATGGATTTTATCACGAAACTACCCAAAACGTCAACTGGATCCGACACCATCTGGGTGATCGTTGATCGCTTGACTAAGTCAGCCCACTTCCTGGCAATAAAAGAGACTGATAAAATGGAAAGACTGACTAGAATATATCTGAAAGAGATTGTTTCTAGGCATGGTGTACCAGTATCGATCATCTCAGATAGAGATAGCCGTTTTACATCCCGCTTTTGGCAATCACTGCAACAAGCATTAGGCACTAGACTCGACATGAGTACCGCCTACCACCCTCAAACCGACGGTCAAAGCGAGCGGACAATACAAACGCTCGAGGACTTATTAAGAGCCTGTGTGATTGACTTTGGAGGAAACTGGGATACTCACTTACCCCTAGCAGAGTTTTCCTACAACAATAGTTATCACACTAGTATTCAAATGGCGCCTTTTGAGGCATTGTATGGACGTAAGTGCCGATCGCCACTCTGTTGGGTAGAGTTGGGCGATAGACAGATTTCTGGCCCTGAGATTGTCCAGGAGACGACGGACAAAATATCTCAAGTTTTAAACCGATTGAAAACAGCCCGTGACCGACAGAAGAGTTATGCAGATAACCGCCGGAAACCCCTTGAGTTTCAAATAGGAGATAAAGTCTTACTTAAAGTATCGCCCTGGAAGGGGATAGCTCGATTCGGAAAACGAGGTAAATTAAACCCGAGGTTTATAGGACCCTTTGAAATCCTAGCACGGATTGGTCCGGTAGCCTACAAACTCAAACTACCTCAAGAGTTAAGTAACATTCACGACACCTTTCACGTCTATAACTTAAAGAAGTGTCTATCCGACGAAACCCTAATCATTCCTTCCGACGAAATTCATGTTGATTCCCGACTAAACTTCGTAGAGGAACCGATAGAAGTGTCGGACAGTAAAGTCCAGAAGCTCCGTAATAAACATATTAGAATAATATAAGATCAAGTTAATAAGAATTAGCGACCATTGACATTTATTGGGTCACTAGCCCATGTCATTTACTTGAACATTCCTTAGAAGTTCTTATATATCTAAAGTGAATTTCGAACGGACTTTGTGAAAAGTAAAAAAGCGACAAATACTCTGCAACAAAGTACAAAATGGCACTACATAATGTGTGAACATTTGTCAACGTTGTTCCTACTTTTGGTCATTTGGCGTAAGATTAACCATGTTACATTTTAAAAAGTTTGAACTTTTCAATCAGAATGCGACACGTCATAAGCTTGAAGTGAAGTTTACAAACATTCTCTTCTCTGAGGTATAAAAGATAATGTTTGTCCAAAGTAAATGAGTATCTTTTCTTACTCATATTTATGGTAGACATTTATTAGAGTGCATTTATTCTTGTTGAACACCATCAACTACGATCGATGAGTCAGCATTCATACTTAAACACTTCGTCTTAAGCAAGTGTTTATGTAAAAAAGACATACGAAAAAAAACACTACGCCATTTTCAAATTTCAAATTTTAGTTAAGTTATCCTCTATTTAACTTATTCAGAAAGTAAACTTGTAAGTTTTTGATCCTTATTAATAAAAATATTATTATACAATTGAAAATCATTTCTTATTTATTACTTGCTTAATATAACCTAAGTTTATATATTTATAAGTGTTCTTGTGTTTGTCAAATATTAGTCAAAGTCATCTTAAGTATATTTTACATAGTTAATATACGAGAACATCAATCACTTTTTTATTTTAAAACACGAGTTACTGTAATAACTAGATGACATATTTTATAACTAAGTAAGTTACTGTGACAACCCCAAAAATTAGGTATTTTTCGAACATTTTAATTACGTGCATTTAGGTTAATTCCCGATTAACTATGTGAATTCGTTCTATTTTACTAAATTAAGTCTAGCACAAATCTATGATTGCATTAGAGATGCAATTCATTTTAATGCGAGAAGCATTCTTGAATTTTGAGAATTAACCAAGGAAATCGGTAGAAACCGAACTACACGAACGTTAGTGATCCTTTTGTGAAAATAACGTAAATCTATAAAAATTATATATAGTCGTTATTTTTATTATTATATTGATATATATGCTAAGAAATAGGCATAACACTTTTGAATTCGATAAAAATTCACGCGAAATAGAAAACGTGCAACGAATGAAATAAAACGTGAATTAAATCGGTTAACCTATCAATCGACTCCCGATTATTATTTATAGCAAGTAATAATAGGTAACCTACTACAAATAATCTAAATTAGGGCATAATAATCCAAGAAATCGAATGAAACAATTATGCCGAGTCAAGTATCACGAAACCGTAGAAATCCCGGTTAACGATAAACGGAACATCGATAACCATCCGAATATTGATTCAATCAACTAGTGACACTCTATTAACCATAATCTATCTTAATTAACGTTAATCAACCTTAATAAACTCTAATCTACCCTAATTATACAATTAACACTAAACTAATCGCAATTAACGACTAACGACCAAAATATCTAAGGATTAATTGTGATTAGCCTCAAAGGGGGGCCCCTTCCCCTCTCCCCTCTCCAAAACCGGCCACCAAAGGTACCCTAGGGACCCCTTTAGCCTCTCCTCTTTGATCCACATTTCAAGGGAATGGCTCACCATGCCACCACCTCCCTTACACCCTTGACTTCACCATTCCCTCACCTCACACACACACACACTTGCAACATTCTCTCCCTCACTCTCTCTCTCTAGTTCACGGCCCAAAGAGGCAGCCCTCCCTCCTCCACCTTTTCTCTCAAACAACCACCATAATCCACCATAGAACCACCATTGCACCACCCTTCACCACGTTGAACCACCACCCTTAAACCTCCACTTTTGTGCACTTTGAAACCTTAAAAACGTGCACACTATAATCCTTATATCATTTCTAAATCAAACAAACCATAAACCAAGGGATTGGAAGCTAGGAGCTCTTGCAAAACCTCATACACCTTCATCTCACTTCCATTTGCTTCCTAGTGCATTGTAAGGATGATTTCTCCTATAAACTACTAATGTTTCATGATAAAATGCTTATTTTATGGTTATGATGTGCTTAGATGTTCACTCTTGACAAGATCTAGCTTTAAAAATCGTTTTTACATGTTTGATAAGTGATTTATGCAAAAAGATACTAAAACAGTCCACTATTATGCATTTTGAAAAACGTCAGAAAATTTGTCTAACTTTGAAACTTATCTTTTGGAAACTACAACGATGTATTTGATTTACATCGGTACTTTAACGGCCTGATAAGCCGAGAAATTTGTAAAACATTTATGGCATCTTAATATGTATTGTTCTGCGATAATCATATGCTCCTGATTGTGTATCCTATTACTCGTCACGCCCCGACAAGCTTCCGCATGCTAATTCGTATTTATGTTAAATTTGGGGGTGTGACAGTTACACACTCAAACATGACTTATAAGCTTATTATGTATAAACTATATGCTTCAGCTCATCCAAACATCTCGTAAACATTTTCATACTAAACACTATTTCCAATTTATATTGATTATGTTTACGATTTTATATAAAAGTATATTGTTTTGGGGGAATTAAGCATATATTCCCGAAAGGGTTGAGATCAAATGAAAATGAGAGTTTTAGTGAGAATGGAGGAATCAATCTCAACCATTCTTTTTCATTAAAGGTGGAGGGGTAAGATGGTAATTCAACATATTCACTAATTAAAAAAAAATGAAAATAATACACACTATCAAATCGTCATTCTAGGGTTTCATATCCCCAATTTGCTCTCAATCGTGGTACGACCTGCGTTAATCGATTCAAAAACGTAAATTCGTACGTCAAACGAAAGGTACACACGGTTTGTTCAATTTCTGCAGATTTCAATTGATTCAAAACAGCTTTTCTCGATTTTTATTTTTCATAATTCGCGAATTGATTCAAAATGGACATCAGGAACTTCATTACTCTTATAAATTGTGTAAGTCCCCTTACGGTCGGATCTACGAGGTAATATGATATAATCGAGTGCGGAATCCTCGATTATACTAAAAAATAACAAACAAGTAATACAAATGTATAAATATCACTTTTATTGAATGTAAACAAGGTTACATTCGAACAAACAAGGAGTATTCGAACTTACAATTCCGAAAAACCTCTCAAAAACCTGTTATCTGAAATATTCGGACTTGTGTATATATAGGCACCTAAGTTCGTACGAACTTAGGCACTTTCTAGTTCATACGAACTTACTTAGTTCGTACGTGCTCTAAGTTTGTACGAACCTATAAGTTCGTACGAACCTACAAAATACACATGCAAACCTTAAGTTAATAATTACAACGATTAACAAAATGACTTCTAAACATAACTATTACAAACTAGAAGTTGTTGTCACAAAACATACACCAACAGACTCCCCTTTGACAATAGCTCTGGTTTCACCCGAGATGTTGTCACCCGAATTGTCTTCGGTCTTGATTCTGTTAAGCTCTTTTGTCTTCCTGCATAGAACACCTTTTCCACAAAGTCTTCACTACCCTCTGACATCTTCAATCTTCATGTCTCTAACTATCTCTGTAGCTTCATGAAGCTTTATCAGATCATGTCATACACCCTCAACAACTCTTGTAGCTTCCGAGTCACTATTACGAATTTCATCTTTTTCAGATCTTAACTCCTCTAGGTCTATCACTACGATTCACCTTTAGACATTTCTTCATCTTCTGAACTAGACTTCTCTAGGTTTCTTCAAACTCAGATTTATCACAATTAAACTCGTAAGTTCAAAGGTATCTCTCTCTGTTAGATTGACTAGACTCCCCCTTAACCTGTTCAAGATTTCCAAGTCTTCCAGTTGAAGAGTTAGGCAGCTCAAATTGGTCTACTGCTAGGCAACCCTCTAACATTCGGTTACTGGGATCTATTTCTTTCACAATGCATCCTATTTACAACCAGTCTTCTCCACCTGCCAGGCTTCTCCCCCTGAGCTGCCGCGCTCTTCAACAAGGGATTTATCTTGCTGTGGTGAAATAGTTGTAATAGGTACGGTTGGAATTGTTGTTGTGATTGTGGGTATGGTGGTGATTGTGGATTTTGCAGTCGGCTCACTAATGATAACCCCACTAGACCGTCTTCTTGTTGGACCGTCTAGTTAGTATCATTACTAGAATCAGCATCATCATCTTGCAATTTTTAATCATCGTCTTCATTTAACTTATATTTTGCCTTTATCTGTACTAAAACGAGACCCTTAGTGAGATCTAAGTTTTATTAGATCTAGATTCATCCAACTCTGTGGAATATCATCGTCATCATCACTTTTGGTCTATTTACACGCAAACCCGTATATCCTCCTCGAATTTAGATCTTCTAGCTTCAATGCTTTATCATAACTAGGCTTTGAATTAATTCGCATTCGAGTTGTTTCTCCAATCGTATAGATAAACAATCAAAATTAATTATCTCTCCATTTTGTAAGAACTTAAATTTGTACAATTTAAAATGCAAAATAACTAAATATAAACAAACAAATATGAAATTATTCATATTAAGAAGCACATTCTTTTTGTGATAGTCACTGTTACGAAGATCATATTAGCCATAATGCGTACGATACACAGTTAGGAATTGAATTATTCCGATGTTATTATGTATGTAATTTATAGTTCACGACAATTATCGGTATTGTTGTCCACTTAAGCAGTCAACACTCAGAATTTTCAAGTACACATTTAGTTATTGTTCACGATTAACTATGTATCTCACATTTGATATACCATTAGAATCGAGAAAGTCTAGAATTCCATGTATCGGTGTTTTAACTTTAAATTCATCTCTAAAGTCAGGTCATTTATATTAAGAGCAATTTACTTTTGTACATGTGAAAAGATTGGACAAGACTAGGGTTAGAGGCAAAAAAATCTAAAATCAAACTGGAGGTGACAGGTCTGTACTTTCGTACAACAAAGCGACATAGTTTGACTAAGAATTAAGACTTAAGTCATACATCAAAATAAAGATTTCACAGAAAAATCGTATTATTTAATATAGATTAGGTACTTGAAAACCGTTATGCCGTATGCCTACCAATACATCGTATAATGAAGCTATTCGTTACGTTTAGAATTAAGGTACTTTTTACTGTGTATGTACTACATCTAAAAGCCACACATATAATAATATTCTAGGCATGGGTAATGTTTTCGTCATTTCTTCGCGTCATTACAGTGACACTCATATTTTTATAGTTTTTCCAAACTAACTAAAAATCCTAAGAAATAAAGACAGATAAAAGTTCTTAAAGGAGATATGTTACTCATGATTTATCATTCCAGCGATGTGGACTAACAACTCAAAACATGATTTATCAAAAGCCTTACCATAAAAATCAGCTAGATTATCATCCCATATTTGATCTTATCTCCCCCTCAGTCGTTACGTGTTCTACTGAACTTGTAGCCTCTAAAGTATGTGTTCCTGCACAGTAGATAAAAACATTAGTTACTAAGGGGGACCCAAGCCACCACGGACTTGGATCGACCATTCTCATCAACAAATGTAAATTCCTTCAGATATCCATCTCGCCTTTCAGGTGACTTAGATACTCTGGAATTCTCACTTGTTGGGGAATGGGAGGAGCTACCACTAGACCTTCTATCCGGAGACTTTTGGAAAAGTCTTTGATTGACTGGTCCTTGGTTTGAAGAATATCTAACCCTAGATTTATAGTTATAATTCGAATTATAAAAATTCCTGTTACTACTACTCTGGTTAGAAAAACTTTTGTTGGGGTTGTTAAAAAGTTTTGAAGGTTTCGACCGAATTGATTCTCCAGTTGAGCTTCCTGTTTCAGGAGAAGTGCTCCTTAGACTATCAATTGTCGAAACTCTTGATTTCTTATATGGACACACACTTGCTACATGTCCCTTTTAATGGCACGTGAAGCATAAACGTTTCTCCCAGGCTTTCTTTTAAGCCTTGAGATTCGCTTGGTGTTCCAGTTCTGTTTATTTACCTTTTTCATTTTTATTCTTAACATCTTCTATTGTAGGTCTAACAAACTCAATTTTAGTTTTTGACTCCTCATTGGTCGCTGACACAGCTCTCTCTGACTTGGTCGACTCGGTGAAGTCTACCATCTCAAAGACTACTGGTCATGTAGTAGAGTCAGCTTCTTGTACATTTAATAAACTATCTAAGGTTTCAACTGAAAATCTTTTTAGTTCAATTTTCTTATTAAGTTCAGCAATTCTAACCTTAGCGTCTGCTAGTTCTTTTTCTTTATTTGAAGACTGTTTAGTTAAATCTAAACATGCTCACGAGCTAAGTCAATTATTTGACTCTGCTCGTTCACTTTGACTTTTAAAACTTTTAAATCCACTTTATCAGATTTAGCTTTATTAACTAACTCAGAGTTTCTCAGTTTTAAAATTGTGTTTTCTTCTTTTAAAGCATGTAACTGAGTTGTCATCGTTTGTGATGACTCTATTAAATTCGCAGCCTGCTCTGCAAAGTTAGTACATAGAACACAAGCATTAACTACATACTCTAAGTTTAGAATAACCTTATGCTTCTCAGCATCTATGTTGTCCATATAAGCAATGAAGTCCTTTGTACTCATAGTATCAGTAGACTCCAGCCTTATAACCCTGGTCTCTGAAGCAGGTTACTCTCTCTCAGTCTTCTTCTCACTAGCATCCTTTTGATCAGCCTCATCAATTATGGTCACGAATTCCTGAGACTCTTCAACAGGTGTACTCCAATCATATGAACCGTCATGTGTTTGAGTAACCAAGGCTCTGGAATGTGTACTATTCCCTGAGTATTGATCACTAGTAGACGTCCCTTGATGTGAGTCAGCCCTACTCTCTTTGATCTGTTCACTACCATCGAATCTTTTCTCCAAAGCTACCCAGAGCTCTCTAGAATAGTGGTAACGTTGTTTGAAGGTATGCTTAATTTCTTCAAGAAGACACTTGATGATAGCAGACAATGCCTTTTTCTCTGCATCATACATCTTTTTGTCTGCCTCCTTCATCGTTGAATACGAATAAAACCTACGTTTCCCTTCGAATTCATAAGTAGGTGAATCATACCCTTCACTTATACAGATCCACATCTTGATGTCATTGAATTTTACAAATGATTCAAATCTATTTTTCCACCCGAAGTAATCTTCAGCTAAAAGCTTTGGTGGTTAAGCACTCTTACCTACTTCATGATCTATTTCTATCAGCTTGTTCACATTTGACATCATAAGTAGAGAGTATACGAGATTTGAGGTAAGTTTGTAGTAGAAAGTCAACTAACGTCAAGTTCACTCAAAACACAAATTTCCCTCCAAAATTCGAGAAAAATTTTCTGAGTAAAACTAAATTTTCTCAAACCAAAGTTAAACAATGGTAAGCCCAAATTCAAATTTTGGTGAAACAAAATTTTTCGGAAATTTCCTGCCAAACAATGGTAAGCCTAAATTCAATTTTTTTTTTTTTTTTAATCAAACTTATGAAAGTTAAGTTCTTATGAAGTTAGGAATTTTCATAGAACTTACTAAGTTCGAACAATAACTAAGTTCGAAGGGAAAGTTCGTACGAACTTACAGTACTTTATAAGTTCGAATGTACTTTCTAAGTTCGTAAGATCTGCTATTGAAAAACTTAGATCTGAAATTTTCAGATCTGGGTTCGTTTCAACCTACAACTTCGAATACCTTGTATACTAAGTGATAATATACAACTTTGGAAGCTAAAAAGAACAATCTAACTTCCAAATCTTTTGTAATCTCTCGTTTCTTTAAAGTTTCTTTACCCCTAACCAAATCGAACGAATCGAAAGGCTCTGATACCACATGTAAGTCCCCTTAGGGTCGGATCTACGAGGTAATATGATATAATCGAGTACGGTCTACAGGTAATGTTGGGACATATTACTGTGACAACAGATCTAGCTTGTAATAGGACTAGTGTCAAACTTGTATATATTGGTTTAGACTCGTAATATATGATATTAACTTGTTATTATTATTTGTTAAATGTTATTTGAACAAGTATCGATTTCAAGTTAAAGTCAAATTCGCGAATTGAGAAGTCAACTCGCAGGTTTGACCTGCGAGTTGAGATCTCATCTCGCAACCACCTGAACTCGCAGGTCTCACCTGCGAGTTGAGATCTGGGCTCGCTGGAAACTGGACTCGCAGGTCTTACCTGCGAGTTGAGTTTTGGGCTCGCAGCTTTCTCGGTTCGCAGGACCTACCTGCGAGCTGAGATGTGGGCTCGCAGTCCATCTGGACTCGCAGGCCCATGGGTTGCGAATTGAGTCAACTCGCAAGGCCCATGGCCTGCGAGTTGAACTAGATATAAATATTTTAATGCTGCTCATTATTAGATAGAGAGACCTAGAAATCCGTGCCACATATACACACACCAAATATTTTAAGTATTCTCTCCTCGAAATCTGTGCAGATATAAAAGCATTTATTGAATAAGCTCGGTTTTGATTGTTTAACACTAGTTAATATCAAAACGAAGCTTGTTAATTAATTGCAAAGTTATATAAGCAATAAACCTTAACGTATTGTGGGATTCCGCACCTCAATACTTAAAGATAATCCGTTATCGAACCAAGATCTAGTGACCTTACAATTGGTATCAGAGCTTTCGGGCTTAGAAACGTTGTGGTTACAAGGTTTTTGGTTATATAACATCTTTAGGGTCGTTTTTCGAACGAAATCTACGGATTTATTCGTAAAATACCAAAAAGTTTCAGTTCCCAGATTTCGAGGCGCCGTTCTGCGAGTTGAGATTAGGGTTACTGTTATCTGCGAGTTGAGAATCAGCTGCGAACCGAGTTCCTTGCGAACTGAGTTTTCTGCGAGTTGAGAATCAGCTGCGAACCGAGTTCCTTGCGAACTGAGTTTCTGCGAGCTGAGATTTTCTGCGAGTTGACATTTTTTTAGTTGCGAGTTGAGATTATTAAATTCGCAATATAACTTAATTTTTCACTTTAAAATGTCTGATTTATGCCGAATGATCGAGATGGAACACGAGGTTGGAAAATCTAATGTTCCACCGAAGCTACTTAGACTTGAGGACTATTATGGGTGGAAAGACAGATTTGAAAGTTACTGTAGATTCCACGACATCACTATTTGGTTGTGTATTAAAAACGGATATGTTGCACCTACAGCTGAGGTAGGGAACGCAACAGTGATTGTGACTTATGATCGAATGAATGACTATCAGAAGAAAGAATTCACCATCGATAATAAAGCACATTCTTCAATTAAGATGAGCCTTCCTAAGGAGATCAACCATCAGTTGAAGTCCTTTCACACAGCTAAAGAGCTGTGGGACGCTCTAGAAAAGAGATGTGAGGGGAGCCCTCAGGTGAAAGCTGGTAAATGTAATCTTCTAAAAAAGCAGTTTATGGTATTTAAGGCTTTTAGAGAAGAAGATCTTGAGGCTTACACCACCCGTTTCTATCATCTATTAAGTGAGCTTGACGACCATGCTATCTTTTATAATGACAAGGAGAAAACCGACAAGTTTATTGAGGGTTTACCTTGTAAATGGGAGATGTACGGTATCATGCTGAAAGATAATGATGAAAGATATGCAACCATGACCCTAGAGAAAGCGATTGATAAACTAAGGGGTTATGATTTCTCTAAGAAAACGAGAGATACGGATTATGATCATCTACAGAATCCTGGTCTATACCATGGAAAGACTAGTATCTCTAATTCCTCATCCAATTTGACCACGGCTTTGTTTGCAGGTGAAATTGATGAGATTGGAGAAAAATTAACTGAGGATCTCTGTTTCATTGCTTCGGATAACGGTGATAAACGAAACAAGAACACCACCTCAGATAAATCCACTCAAGGGCATCATAAGATGCCGATGAGTGTGAAATCAGCCGAACAACAACTTTCTGTGTTGGCATCGTTCGTTGCTTCCTATGAAAACTATATTCAAGGGAAGATAAACGATCCAGCACAATTTGATGAAGATTATGATCAGGTTGACCCTGATGACTTAGAGGAAATGGATCTCCAGTGGCAACTGGCTATGGTGTCAAGGAGAGTAAAGAATTTCCTAAAGCGTACGGGTAAGAGAGTGGTTGGAAATCGACCAGGTTTTGACAAATCCAAGGTCAAGTGTTATAATTGTCAAGGTTACGGACACTTTGCCAGGGAATGCCAAAGACCAAAGATTGATGCTGGATCTTCAAAACAAGATTCGGGAAGTAATCTAACTTCCAAAGTCTTAGTGGTTCAGCAAATAGACGGATCTTATGATTGGTCTACACCATCAGAGCAAGCTCTCATGGCTGAGATTGACGATCAAGAGAAACAAATTGAATCCACTTCCTACATGCCGACTACTGAAGAACTTCAAGCTAATGTGCCACACACAGAAGTTAAGGGGATTGAGGAAGATGTTCTCTACATCAACTCGACAGAAGAAATGAGTCCCAATGATTTTGTGGCATATATGGCTGATATTCAATCCGAAAAGAAAAAGGTATGTCTAGATCTCCTTACTCTCACCGATGTATGCTATTTAGTTACTGATCTTCAAACACAGGTTAGTGTCTTTGCAGAATCTAACAAAACCTTGACCTCAGAATTAGACTTAGCTAAGTCTGATGTTCGTCGGTTAGGTGAAGATAAATTAGCACTGAACGAGAAGATTAAGAGTGATACTCTAGATAAGACCAGTCTTACTGACATTATAAATGAACAATGTATTAAAATAGACGGGTTATATCTAAACCTTAATGAGCTTAATAGAAATATAGCTATTAGGGATAAGGAGTTATCAGAGTCAAATATGAAACTGGTAGAGCTGAATAGAAAATTTGAAGGTTATAGAACTTCTTCTTTGACCTTAAATAGAATCATTGGCTCTCAACGTAGTGTAAAGGATGTTACTGGCCTAGGATACTCAGATGTCCCTCCGCCGTTTAATGCCAATTACACTGCTTCCACTTCTGTTGACTTAGAAATGACAGATGTTAATCCTGAGACTGAGGATTTGGAAAATCAACAGTCTATTGCATCTGAGATCCAAAAAGAGACTGTCAAAGATTCATCTTTAACCAAGAGTACAGTCAAATCTCTCACTAAAGTACAATTCGTATCAAGTGGGATGATTGGAAGTACTGATGGAAATAATGAAGTCATTAAGAAACATAAGGAGTTACCTTCAGTGTCTTTTGATCAGATAAAGAAGGAGTCTGCTAAGACCGCTAAGTCACGAAAGCAGATGTCATGCTTCAAATGTCATCAACGAGGACATGTCTCTTCTTGTTGTCCCAATAAGAAGAATGAAGCTGCTCCTAAGCGCGAGACCAGTGATAAGTCTAAAAATATCTCTAGCACAGACAGGTTAGGTACCAGACCTGGTATTGGTATTAAACCTGTGACTGCTCTGAAAAGAGATGCGTCTCACAGTGTCTCGCCACCAAAACCTAAACGGCATGAAAACTCTGCTAAGGATCAGGTGCCGTCGAGGTTTATGACTCCGAGAAGGAACCAAAGTCATTTTGAGATTGGTTCTACATCTCGCACACAAGGAGTTTACCAAGGGTCCTATGATAATCGTAGCCAAGGGCAAAAATCCCAGGGTTATATTTCGGGGAGGGTTGGAAATCAATCAACTTATAGACCCAGGACCACTAATCATCAGCAAGCTGATGCGTCTTCAAAAGTGACCAAAGCTCCCAATGGGAAAAATGGTTACTTTAAAGAGCTACAGTTTGTCGATGATAAGGGACAAACCAAGACCGTAATGGCTTGGGTCCCTCTTGATAACTGATTGTTTACAACTTGTATGTGCAGGAGCAGACTGGGAACAATGATAATTGGTGGTATGTTGACAGTGGATGCTCTAGGCACATGACAGGAACCAGAAGTCTACTGACAGACTTCAGAGGTGGACTGAGACAAGGAGTGCACTTCGCCGGTGATAAAGGAGGAGTAATTACTGGGAAAGGAACTGTTTCTAATGGAACTTTGACTCTAGAGGATGTGAATTATGTTGAAGAACTAACGCACAACCTAGTGAGTGTTTCCCAAGTCTGTGATAAAGGTCATCCTGTTCTCTTCACTGAGAAAGAGGCCTTGATCCTGAAGCCGGGTTTTATCATTCCCGATAAATGGATACTGATGAAAGCTCCAAGGAAGAAGGACATTTATGCTATCAACATGAATGCTCCTATTACTTCAATGGTGTCTACTTGTCTGTTATCCAAGGCTTCAGAATCAGACTCTCTCCTATGGCATAGGAAAATGACACACTTAAACTTTCGAAAAATGAACTATATAACCAAACATGGGTTAGTTCTGGGTGTACCACCGAAGAGTTTTGCATTTGAAGACAAGTGTATATCCTGCTTGAAAGGAAAACAGCATAAGAAACCACACAAGTCTAAAAATGTGAACTCTATTTCCTCGCCTTTTGAGTTGCTACATATGGATCTCTTTGGCCCAATAAGCAAGAGAAGCATAGGTGGCAAATGGTACTGTCTGGTTGTCACAGACGATTTCTCTAGATTCTCTTGGGTATTCTTTTTGGGATCTAAGGATGAAACTCCGGGCATTCTTATGGAGTTTCTTGATCTAATAGAGAACATCTATAGAAAAAGAGTTAAGAGAATTCGTAGTGACAATGGGACCGAGTTCAAGAATTCTACATTGAATGTATATTGCTTAAGCAAAGGCATTCAACATCAATTCAGTGCACCATATGAACCTCAACAAAATGGTGTTGCTGAAAGGAAGAATAGAACTCTAATTGAAGCAACGAGAACAATGCTTGCAGATTCAAGGCTTCCGGTCATATTTTGGGCAGAAGCAGTGAATACAGCATGTCATGTTCTCAATCGGGTTCTTACGGTTAAAAAGCAGAACAAGACATGTTATGAGCTTTTGAACAAAAAGAAACCGAACTTAAAAGGGTTTGAACCCTTTGGAGTTTCATGTACGTTGTTGAAAACAAGTCATCAACCTAAATTTGGTGAGAAGGCTGACGAAGGATACTTCCTAGGTTACATGCCTAACTCACCAAACAAAAGGGCCTTCAATAAAAATTCGGGACGTGTTGAAATAGTTTATAACATCGAAGTTACGAGCTATACACATGACTCACATAAGGGATTGGATTGGCAGTTTGACTATTCAGATCTTTTCAAGTCATTTAAAGTCCCTATCAGTGACTATGTCAGTAACTCAGACATTTCTGAGCATTTATTGTCGGGAGATGAGGATCCCACTCCTTCTCCAACATCGAGTGCTCAAACGTCTGATGCTAGGAATATTGTCGATACTGATGTTGTTCCCCCTATCGAGTCACAACTACCTCAAGATGATATACCTCAAGAGAGTGAAGATCCTGAAATTGCTTCTCAAAGGATTATGGATGATGTTCTTACTCCTCTGAGACAATTAAGGATATCAACTACTAATGAAGGTATACCACCTTTGGAGGAAATTGGTGCCAACTTACAGGATGATATTCCAGTTGAACCTGTTACTTCAACAAGAATTAATAGGATTCATCCAATTGATAATATCATCGGTGATCTAAATTCTCCTGTTCTGACTCGAAATCAATCTAAAGCTAGTACATCTACTCATTCAAGCTTGTATGCTGAAATGAACGAGACATGGATTTCTAATCTATGTCTATATTCATGCTTTATCTCACAAATTGAACCTAAAAATGTTCAGATAGCTTTGAAGGAAAATTCGTGGGTCGAGGCAATGCAGGAAGAACTGTCTCAGTTCACAAAATTGCAAGTTTGGGAGTTGGTTGACCTACCTGTTGGAGAATATCCAATTGGAACTAGATGGGTATTTAAGTGCAAGAAAGACGATCGAGGAATCGTAATTCGCAATAAAGCTCGTCTAGTTGTCCAAGGTTTTAATCAACAGGAGGGGATTGATTACAATGAAGTGTTTGCGCCTGTGGCTAGGCTTGAAGCAATTAGGTTATTCTTAGCATTTGCAGCCTCAAAGAAAATAAAAGTATTTCAGCTGGATGTTAAAAGTGCCTTCTTGTATGGCAAAGTCAAAGAAACGGTGTATGTTTCTCAACCACCGGGATTTACTGATCCAAAGTATCCAGATAGAGTATATCGTCTCGATAAGGCTCTATATGGATTACATCAAGCTCCGAGAGCGTGGTATGAGACACTGTCCACTTATCTTCTTGAGAATGGATTCACAAGAGGAAGAATTGACAGTACACTCTTTGTAAAATGGAAAAGAAGAGACTTTCTACTTGTTCAAGTATATGTTGACGATATCATCTTTGGGTCATCTGACGAAAGGATGTGTAGTGAATTTGAAAAGGTTATGAAGAACAAGTTTGAGATGTCAGCAATGGGTGAATTGACATTTTTCTTAGGATTGCAAGTTGATCAAAAGAAAGATGGATATTTCATTCATCAGACTAAGTATACTAATGAGCTTCTAGAACGATTCAAGATGGAAGAATCAAGAATTTTTCATACTCCTATTCCGGAAGCCCATGGTATTGGTCCAGATACATCGAGTGATAGAGACGTGGATCCTACTCTTTACAGGGCCATGATTGGATCACTAATGTATCTTACAGCATCAAGGCCTGATATAATGTTTGCAGTATGTGTCTGCGCAAGATATCAAGCTACTCCTAAAGAATCTCACATGCAAGCAGTAAAACGGATTCTTCGTTACCTCAAAGGGAAACCGAAGCTGGGACTTTGGTATCCGACTGATGGAGACTTAGATTTTGTGGCTTACACTGATTCTGATTACGGAGGATGCAATCAGAATAGAAAGTCTACAACCGGTGGATGTCAATTCCTAGGAGGTAGACTGGTCTCTTGGCAATGCAAGAAGCAAACCTCAGTAGCCATTTCTACATGTGAAGCTGAGTATGTTGCAGTTGGCAGCTGTTGTTCCCAAGTTCTGTGGATACAACAACAATTGCTTGATTATGGGTTGAGTATAACAAATACTCCTATGATGATTGATAATGAATCAACGATCTCAATAACCAATAATCCGGTCAAGCACAGCAAAACTAAACATATTGATATTCGACATCACTTTATTAGAGACTGTGCTGAGAAGAACCTGATAAAGTTAGCTAAGGTTCCATCTGTGGATAATTTAACAGACTTATACACCAAAGCGTTCGACAGAGCTCGATTCGAGAAATTGGTGCAACTAAATGGAATGAGAAATCCAGAGGATTAGTCTTCCATAGAGTTATTTTGTAATAATTAGCTGGTCTTATTTATTAGTTTATGCCTAATTTTATAAAAAAAAAAAATAAATAAAAAAAAATAAAATAAAATAAAATATATAATAATAATAATAAGGGAAAAGGGGGTTAGGCGTATGGCATTCATTTGCTTGTTACCGTTGGGGAATCGCCTCCGATACAGGTTAAGTCTTTATCAACTGGGAAATGATAGTAAATTAGAAGAATTGGCATAATAAATGTAGGTAAAAGTCTTAAGTTAGATGTGTTAGTAGATTTAAATTTGTTACATGAACTTTACATCTTTAAAACCAGGCCTTCACTTATCTTTATTTTAGTATACTCCTCTCTCCACACGATATAATTTGCTTGAAAAACTTTAGATCTAGACAGTTTCATTATATGATGTACTGGTAGGCAATTTCTGCTTTGATTTCTGAGCATATAATAAGCTATAAATCTTCTGTGTGGTATCTCGTGTGATTTACTATATGACGTATGACATAAGTCTTAATTGATGAAAGATAGTCTGACCATACACTGTTATCAAGAATCTATGAAAATATGTTAAGACAAATAATAAGAATTATGGCTGTTAGTGAAATTACTGGTGTCTCTATTGTACTAAGTACAGACCTGACTCCTTTAGTTTTGCCAATAGTTTCAAGCTTGGTTTGTCTATACTAAGGGATCTTCTGTTGTACTAAGTACAGAACTAGAACCACTAGTATCTACAAAACGAGTTTGATATTTGTCACATTTACTCAAGGGTATGTCATATGTTTCGAAAAGAACATCATTTAGTGACCTCTATCTTGCAAAGTGAAAGAAACAGTGTTATGTGTTTTACTAAATTTCTCAGTATGTCATTTTTGAATCACATTTGGTAATACACATACAAACAATAAAAGGTTTGCTCGGAAATCAGTATAGACTTTGTTTATATGGATTATAATACCAGTAATCATCTTGAACTGTTTATGATATTTAAATCACTTCATTTTGATGTGAATATTATATTTTGTGGAAATAGGTAACCAAGTTATACTCTTATAAATGTAAGTTGATAAATGGTTAAGTTGTGAGTTCTTATGTAACTTATTGTGAATTTCATAAGGTTTGCATACTAACAATCTTCTTAGATTTTCTACTCATCATTTGGTTCAGCTGTTTCCTTCTAATATGATCCCACTGTCGATAAATTTCTTAATGCCCTCGATTAGGATTTAATTTACTTTATTTTATTGTATTTTATTTTTCGTCAAAGTGTTTCATTAATACAAGGGTACTTGATACCAATGTTTATCATGAATCACTGCCGTTTATTTTATTTTATTTTTATGCATTTGTTCGCATTTTTCTTATTTTTGTAAATCTTCTTTAATTTTATTTTATTTATTTATCGTTCATGTTATTGCATGATCGCAACACAAGTGAAAGATCCTCAGATTTTAGACTTGTGCGCTTTTTCCAAGCAAGATAAGTGAAAAATATTTTATTTTAGACTTGTTCGCTATTCCATAAGAAAAACAAGTGAAAGATCCTCAGATTTTAGACTTGTACGCGACTTGGACTTAAAAAAAAAAAAAAAAAAAAAAAAAAAAGACGTTTTATAATTAAAATGTATTTTTGGACAAAAATTGCGAACTGAGAATAGTGTTGCGAATTGAATGGGGCTGCGAGCTGAACTCAACTCTGCGAGTTGAGTTCTGCGAGCCGAGATTCAATGGGTATAAAAAGGACTGCGAGTTCAGACTTCACACTCACTTGCGAATCCAAACTCCCTTGCGAACTGAAAGTTGCGAACCGAGATCACTTCTTTTCAAAATCTTTGATTGGGGATCGGAATTTTCTCCTCTTAGATAACTTATACTTTATCTTTGCAAACATTTTGAGTTATAACACAAGGGATTTCATCAAGTAATTAAATCAGAATCGACATTTTATAAAAAATGAGGGTTTTGGTTTTAAAATTACAAAATCACTAAAATAATGCTTAGATTAAACAAGTAACCTTAGGGTTTATGTTAATAAAAGTATTATAAACAAAATGGCATACCTTGATTGCACCAAAACTCGCCAAAATTAAATTTTATTGATGATGTCATCTGTGCAGTTCATGCTGCGAGTTGAGATCCAGACTCAACTCGCAGCCCGCTCTTGCGAGTCCAGTTTGTAGGTTGACCTGCGAGTCCAACCTGCGAGTTGACTTGCAAGTCTGACTTGCGAGTTGAACTCTGCGAGTTGAACTTGCGAGTTGACTCTTGCGAGTTGACTTTTGTTGACTCTTGCGAGCTGACTTGAACTTGCGAGTTGACTTATGTTGACCTGCGAGTTGAACTTGCGAGTTGACTTATGTTGACCTGCGAGTTGAACTTGCGAGTTGACTTATGTTGACCTGCGAGTTGAACTTGCGAGTTGACTTCTGTTGACTCTGCGAGTTGAACTGCTTGCGAGTTGAAATTCTTTTTAATTTGTAATTTAATTTAATTTACGAACTCTAGATTTTTATTAATTAAGAGTTATAAATTAATTAACTATTAGATGTGTAGACTTAAATGAAAACACGTAAAATTGTACACTTTAAATGGTTATAAGGCTTACGACTTTGAGTAATAAGCTGTATTACCTTTAAACGAACATTCGAACATTAGATTTATTGAATTTATATATAATGAATGACTATAATTGGTAATTAAGTTTCTTAACTTAATAGTTCAATTGTAGTTCGTAGATTATATAAGTCTCTCAATATTTGTTAAACTAATTGTCTAACATTTGTGTGATCTTTGATATTACAGATATGGCTCGACAATTCGTTGGACATCATAATGTTCTGGTCGATTTAGACGTAGATGCCCGTGGTGCATCTAAATTGACTCGGGTTCTTTCTTATCTGGCACGATCGAGGATTCGATATGCTATCACTGAGTCACCGACCCTATCACGAGATATACTAACCCAGTTCTGGGCAAATATTGTATATGATACATCGGTGAATCCTCCGGTCATCCAGACAAGGATAAAGGATCGTCAGGTTATCTTCTCTGCCTCTGATCTTAGAAATATATTACAGTTGGGCACTGTAGAGCAAGAAGACGGACCTACTGAGTTTCCGTCAGATTTTATTGAGGGAGCTCTAGGACGAATGGGGTATGTTGGACCCAAGAGAGGCCGTCAGTTCTTGAAGGCGCTCGTTTTCGGTGAATGGAGATTCTTATGGCATGTCCTTGTGACTATCTTTGGACCGAAGAAGGGAGGATACGATGAGTTAAGCTCTTCTCTCCTATCTGCTTTACTGTCACTGGTTTATAACAAACCATACAGCTTTTCAGATTACATCTTTGGGGAGATTGTACGCCAAATTTTGGGGGGAGTTAGATCGCAGTTTATGATCTATCCTCGATTTTGCATGCTGATTATTAGGGCCTCTATCCCTGATCTGCCGGTTTTTCAAGCGGATCTGAAGGTTGATACCATTGGGTTACGGGCATATAATGCGATGTTTATGCAAACCTCTCGCAGATTCGAGATGCAACCACAGCTGACAGAGTTGTTTGGATTTTTGGTTAATCCCGAGTATATTTCGCCACCAAACAATGGTTGGATTGATGTTGATGTGGCTGCAGCTGTGCCTGCACCACAAGAGCTGATAGAGGAGGTTCTAAATCAGGCAAATCAGCAAGAGCCACAAGTTAATGCTGAAGTTGCTGCTGAAGTAGTGCAACAAGTTTTGGCTGAAAATGATGATGCAAATGATCCTATCTTGCAGGATGTGGATCAATATATTGCTGAGCCACCACGAGTTGAAGAGGACACTGATCAGGTCTTTAAAGATATAGATCAATTTTTGGCTGCAGGTCCGAGTACCTCTGGTACACCTCTACCTACTGAGGCATCTGATGCTGTTGGGCCATCGGGCAGAGATGGAGAAGCTGCTTCGGCTTCTGAATCTGAGTCTGATGATGATGATGAGACTGGACCACCAGGGTTTGTCTCCGGTATCCCTGAAGGGATGATTCGTCAAGGATCAAAATTGATTATGGATCCGGCATTGAAGTTAAAGAGGAAAGCCGTGGACCAAGATCTCGATTTTGTTTTGGTTGATGAAGATGAGGATGAAGAAGAAGAGGAGGAGGTGCTTATTACTCGACCTCGCAAGCTGCTCAGACAAACAGCTTCAACCTCTGCAGCTCATCTACAATCAAGTTCTACGCCCTCAGAGGCTGAAATGATTGCTGCTTTGGTTCGCCCGTCTTCGCACCCAACCACCAAATCTAGCAGGGTTGCGGCGCGTTTATTAACCGATGTTGCTACCGAGATAGCGAAGAAAATGCAACCGCCTGCTCCCACACCACCAACAACAACTTCTGATGCTCCATCCACCTCACCTATGACTGATGCTGAACGCATTACACAATTGGAGTCTAGGGTTAGAGAATTGCAAGTAGTGGCTAACACTTTTGCTAATCAGCTTCTACAAATGTCCGACAATGTCACTACACAGAACAATGCTTACTCATTGCTACTCAAGACCAACAGCACTCTGGTAGATGACGTGGCTGAAAAGCAACGACAACTTGATCGTCTCTCTCGTCGTATTACATACTTAGAACAGAACCAGCAATCTCAAGGGGAGAAAGCTGCAATTGAGAAGGCTGCATTTGAAGAAGTTTGTAAAGAGGATGAGCTGGCTAAGAAGAGCCGAGATGATGAAGACGATGATCCCGCAGCTGGAAAAGAAAGTGAGCTGGCTGGTCCTTCAACGACTGGTCAGCAGACTACATTTCAGGGGGAGTCTGCTGAAGCAAGTGGTAGTGGAGCTGGTGCTGGTACTGCGAAGGGTGGAGCTGAAGAAGGTGACACTTGTATTAATATAGATTGAGTGTAATTATTAATACATTGTAACTTTGAATCATTTTGTAATTAAGATGTTTGAACTTGAATATGTAAAATATTAATGTTTAAATGTTATAATTCTAAAATGATGAATGTTTGTATATTATAAGTCTTTTATAATTCTAGATTGACATTGTTCGATAAAAGAGTTATAGGATCATATAATATTTGATGTTCGCATATTATAAGACTTATTCAAATTTTAGATCGATTATCATAATCGATGAAAGATTTGAATAAGTATATATATATAATATATTTTAAATACACAAAGGGATTAATAAGAAAAATCTTAGATTGATTCAGGGAAATCAATGAAAGAACTTATGATATTAATCTATTTGTGTATGTATTTCTATAGGTCATGAAATGTTGAACTTATCAGATTCTGAAGGCGACATGCCAGATGAATTAGATGAGGACATTGACTTTGACCTTGAAGAAGGAGAGTTTGTACCTCCTGAAGATTGGACTTTCATTATTAATGATGGGGCAGACGAGTGTGTAGATCTTGACGCTGATGTTGTTGAACACATCGTAAGCCCATTTACAACTAAAGTGGTCATCCAGGAAGAAGATGGAGAAAGGGTTGTTGATTTAGATGAAAATCTAGATGAATCAACCAGTTCTGAATCAGAAGATGACCTTCCAGAAAAACTCAGAAACAATCCCATGTTTAGACCTCTGAAAAGAAGAAAGCAAAAAGTTGGGATGTCTGAAGTAGATATAACTGGAAAGAAAGCTCCAAGGAAGGGGATCATCGGATGGTATTTTGATTCTGACTTGAAACTTTTCGCTATCAAAAGATTTGACGGAGTTCAATATTTCGATAAGAAGCTTAAAGTATTCAGTTCGCTTCCTCGATTTGAAATTCGAGACTTGGCACGCTTAGAACTGATAAATCCCAGTAATGATCCCTACGCAACGTATGTTGAGAGAATCATTCGGACTGAGGGTAGATCAATGAAGTTTGAAAAGATTAAGCCAAGAGTCGGAAAGACGATCAAATTAAAGGAACGAAGTCAGAGAACTGGCCGAAGATTAAGGAAGAAAACTTATCCAGCTGTCAAGTGCATACAGCAGATACCACTGAAGACAATGCCACAGAATATTCTGGGAAATCTTCTGAACTGGCACGTGGACTCAGAGACTGGTGAAGCTGTCATGGTTGAAGCTGATGATGAAATCGAAGGAGGAGAAAGAGTAATTCTAACAGTCTATGACCATCGACACCTGATGAATCTGTCAAGGAAGGACCTGTTGAAGTTAAACGAAAACAGGATCCTAACGACTGAAGCATGGGGTGATCTAGCAAGAGATTATCAATTAATGGTGAAGACTTGTGTTAGAATGAAGATTCATATAGGCAGTAGTATTTACAAGTAAAGACCAAAGACAAAGTTGAAGACAACGACGCTAGAGCTATTGTCAAGGGGGAGTCTGTTGGGACATATTACTGTGACAACATATCTAGCTTGTAATAGGACTAGTGTCAAACTTGTATATATTGGTTTAGACTCGTAATATATGATATTAACTTGTTATTATTATTTGTTAAATGTTATTTGAACAAGTATCGATTTCAAGTTAAAGTCAAATTCGCGAATTGAGAAGTCAACTCGCAGGTTTGACCTGCGAGTTGAGATCTCATCTCGCAACCACCTGAACTCGCAGGTCTCACCTGCGAGTTGAGATCTGGGCTCGCTGGAAACTGGACTTGCAGGTCTTACCTGCGAGTTGAGTTTTGGGCTCGCAGCTTTCTCGGTTCGCAGGACCTACCTGCGAGCTGAGATGTGGGCTCGCAGTCCATCTGGACTCGCAGGCCCATGGGTTGCGAATTGAGTCAACTCGCAAGGCCCATGGCCTGCGAGTTGAACTAGATATAAATATTTTAATGCTGCTCATTATTAGATAGAGAGACCTAGAAATCCGTGCCACATATACACACACCAAATATTTTAAGTATTCTCTCCTCGAAATCTGTGCAGATATAAAAGCATTTATTGAATAAGCTCGGTTATGATTGTTTAACACTAGTTAATATCAAAACGAAGCTTGTTAATTAATTGCAAAGTTATATAAGCAATAAACCTTAACGTATTGTGGGATTCCGCACCTCAATACTTAAAGATAATCCGTTATCAAACCAAGATCTAGTGACCTTACAGGTAAATATACTAACACATGTGTTAGAACTAATTTACTAACACATGTGTTACTAATTGAGTAACAAATGTTAACCCATGTGTTATTCATGGGTAACACATGTGTTACTAGATCTTAACACATGTGTTAGAACTGCTAACACATGTGACACTGTACATTCTTAAGTTTTCATGTGTTTCAAATGGTCATGTTTCGTAACACATAGTAACACATTTGATAGTAGCTCCTAACACATGTGTTACTCTCTGCTAACACATGTGTTACTCTCTACTAACATGTTTTTCTATTTGCTAACAAATGTGTTGGTGGCTACTAACACATTTGTTATTTAATAATAGTAACACATGTGTTAATATGTGTTACTCACAATAACTCGTGTTACTCTCTGCTAACACATGTGTTACCCCCTGCTAACACATGTGTTGCCCTCTTGTTACTCTCTGAAAGGAAAGCAAAAAAGTTTGGAAAGTGTGAAGAAATGATTAAGAACCACAATAGATGTACATGTGACAAGAGGAAATCAAAGGCTAAGGCAAGAGAAGAAGCAATTAGAAAGGCGAAAGGAGAAGCACAAGCAAGGCAACAAGAAAAATGAATTGTTACTTGTGTTAATTGTAATTGTAAAAGAATTATGGTATTGAAAATTATTGGTTGAAAAGTCAATTGTATTTTTCCATATATCTTGTTCTTAACAATTAATTGTGTTACTCTCTGCTAACGCATGTGTTACTCTCTACTAACATGTTTTTATATCTGCTAACACATGTGTTACTCTTTGCTAATATATTTTTCTAATTGCTAATATGTTTTTCTATCTGCTAACACATGTGTTACTCTCTGCTAACGCATGTGTTACTCTCTACTAACATGTTTTTATATCTGCTAACACATGTGTTACTCTTTGCTAATATATTTTTCTAATTGCTAATATGTTTTTCTATCTGTTAACACATGTGTTACTCTCTGCTAACATGTTTTTATATCTGCTAACACATGTTTTACTCTCTGCTAACATGTAACTAACATATGTGTTAATATGTGTTACTCACAATTACTTGTGTTACTCTCTGCTAACATGTTTTTATATCTTTTAACACATGTGTTAGTAGCTACTGGCTATTAACACATGTGTTAATGGCTCCTAACACATAGTGGCTATTAACACATGTGTTACTAATTACAAACATATGTGTTAATGGCTACTAACACATGTGTAACTCACTGGTAACATATGTGTTACTAGCTGGAAACATATGTGTTACTGGATAGTATAACATGTGTTACTTACGGTAACATATGTGTTAGTTGCTACTAACACATATGTTACTCACTAGTAACATATGTGTTACTAGCTAGAAACATATGTGTTACTGGATAGTATAACATGTGTTACTTACGGTAACATATGTGTTACTTGCTTGTGTCACATGTATTACTTGATAGTATACTCACTAGTAACACATGTGTTACTCACTAGTAATATATATGTTACTTGCTTGTCTCACACGTATTACTGGATAGTAAATTCACTAGTAACAGATGTGTTACTTGATGGGGTCACATATGTTACTTGTACGTAGTATAGTCACTGGTGACATATATGTTACTTGCTAGTTGTAAGTCCTGTGATCTTGGTCGATAATGATTATATCAATTATCTAGTCGTATAAAGGTGCGGAATTCCTTTATACGTTTGAGTTTTTAGTTAATCAAACGAATCACTAATCGCTTTGTTTTGATATTAACTAATTGTTAATCTTCAAAACCTAAGCCGTTAGTGATTAGGGTTTTTCTTAAAAAAAATGCTCGCCGTAATTTCTCTGTTGATGTTTTTCTTAATTACCTCTCTTTTTCTCACACAGAAAATAATTAATTAAACCTAATTAAATATCTCGTTTCATTTCGTCAGATCATATTGGGCTTTTGGTTATTGGGCTTGGGCTTTTGGGTTTTGCGAATCCAACTGGCCGGATCCACTGGTCCTGGCCGAACCCAGTGTGGCCGAAGCCAACTGGTCCTGGCCGAACCCAGTGGCCGAACCCAGTTTGGCCGAAGCCAACTGATCCTGGCCGAACCCAGTGGTATTTGTGAGTCTAGTTCTTCATTTCACATGTTTAATAAATTGTGACTTGATAACTCTCCTCACAAACTTAGACTTTAGTTTGTTTATATTATTTATACAATACTTTAAATGTATTTAACATTTAATATTAACAAACTAATATCATAGACATTTACAAATTAAAACCAATACACAAAGTTTGATTATAATTGTGCTAGTCCTATTACAAGCTAGATCTGTTGTCACAAACCATGTCTCAACAGACTCCCCCTTGACAATAGCTCTAGCGTTATTATCTTCAATTTTCATCTTTGGTTTTCAATTGTAAATTTTACTGCCCATATGTATCTTCATTTTAATGCAAGTCTTAACCATCATTTGATAATCTCGTGCAAGATCACCCCATGCTTCAGTCGTTAAGATTCTGTTTTCATTTAACTTTAACAGATCTCTCCTCGACAGATTCATCAAGTGTCGATGGTCATAGACTCTCAAAATTTCCTTTTCTCCTCCTTCGACCTCATCATCTGCTTCAACCATGACAGCTTCACCAGTTGCTGAATCCACATGCCAAATCTTTAGATTTTCTAATAAATTCTGTGGCATTGTTTTCAGAGGTATTTGCTGTACACATTTGACTGCTGGATAAGTCTTTTTCCTTAATCGTCGCCCAGTACGTTGACTGCGCTCTTTCAATTTAATCGTTTTCCCGACCCTTGGCTTAATCTTTTCGAATTTCATTGATCTCCCCTCAGTTCTAATTATTCTTTCAACATAGTTTGCATAAGGATCATTACTAGGGTTTATCAACTCCAATCTAGCCAGGTCACGGATCTCAAATCGAGGAAGAGAACTGAATACTTTAAGCTTCTTATCAAAGTATTGAACTCCGTCAAAACGTTTGATAGCAAAAAGTTTTAACTCAGAATCATAATACCAACCGATGATTCCTTTACGGGGTACACGTTTTCCCGTTATGTCAACTTCTGACATCCCAATCTTCTTTTTCTTTTTCTTTAACGGCTTAAACATCGAATTTCCCTTAAGCTTATCTGGAAGATCATCTTCAAACTCAGAATCCGATGATTCACTTAGATTTGCATCCAAGTCTATCACCTGTTCTCCGTTTTCATTCTGTATGACAACTTTTGTAGTTGAAGGGCTTACGATGTGTTCATCAATATTAACATCAAGATCTACACCTTCGTCTGCCTCAACTTCATGAACAGAAGTCCAATCTTCAGGAGGTAAAAATTCACCCTCCTCTAGATCATAGTCGACTTCTTCATCTATTTCATCTAGTATGTCACTCTCAGAATCAGATAAGTTCAGCATTTCCAGACCTATATGAAAACACACACAAGTATAATAAATCCTTTTATTGATTTCTCTGAATCAATCTAAGGAATCTCTTATTAATCTTTTTGTGCATTATATATTATATATACTTCTAACTCTTTAATTGATCATAAGCAATCTAAGAGTTCAAAAAGTCTTATAACATACTGACATTATATAATCTTATTAATCTTTTATTGATCTCTGTCAATCTAAGATTCAAAAGATCTTATAATATGCTAAAATTATATATATTATATACTCTTCTCAATCTTTTATTGATCTCGGTCAATCTAAGATTCAAAAGATCTTATAATATGCTAAAATTATATATATTATATACTCTTATCAATCTTTTATTGATCTCGGTCAATCTAAGATTCAAAAGATCTTATAATATGCTAAAATTATATATATTATATACTCTTATCAATCTTTTATTGATCTCGGTCAATCTAAGATTCAAAAGATCTTATAATATACACACATTATATATATTATATAATCTTATTAATCTTTAATTGATCTCAGTCAATCTAAGATTCAAGAGATCTTATAATATATATAAACATTACTGTCAATTATCAAATTATAACATTAACGCATAATGCATTCAAGTTTAAAATCTTAATTAAACAATAATATTACATTACAAATTGTTTACATATTACGAAACATGACACAATTTATAAATAAAAATTACATTAACTACTTAATCAAAATAGTTTTAACCTTCTTCAGTTCCGGCTCCAGCTCCACCTGAAGTACCAGCTTCACCACCTGCAGACTCCCCCTGAACTTGAGTCTGCTGACTAGTCGTTGACGGATCAGCCAGCTCACTTCTTTTTGGAGCGTTGGGATCTTTGTCTGAATCATCCCTCCTCTTCTTCTCTGCTAGCTCATCCTCTTTGCAAGACTCTCTATATATAAGTATCTCCCCCTGAGATGGCTTGTCCGCAATAAGGGAATGAACCAGGTATTCAAGGCTATCAATCTGCCTTTGCTGTCGAGCAATATCATCAACCATATTGGTCTTGGTCTTGATCAGTAGCAAGTAGGCATTATTTTGGTTAGTCAGATTCTTAGCCATATCCAGTAGTTGAGAGGATTGAATATCGGTGAGAGCCTCTAATTCCTCAACCCTTGACTCTAGACGAATGATCTTTTCAGCATCAGTCATCGGTTGAGAAGAAGATGTGGTAGAAGGAGCTTTGGACTTTTTGGAAGGCGGGGCAACCGGTGGCTGTAGCTTCTTGGCTATTTCAGTAATGACATCGTCTAATAATCGGGCTGCCTGCCTGCTAGACTTAGCAGTAGGATGCGTTTCCGGACGCACAAGAGTTCGAATCATCTCTTGTTCAGTAGGTTCAGCGATTAATTGCGGCCCAGAAGAATCACCTCCTCGAGGTCGCTTACTGCGTCGAGGAATTAGTGGTTCAGCATCGTCCTCGTCAGCCTCATCAATCAACACATAATCAGGATCCTTATCATCAACTTTTCGTTTCCCTTTCAATACTGGATCCATAACTAACTTCGACCCCTGTCGGATCATCCCATCGGGAATACTCGTGACAGAATCAGATGGTGGAAGCTGATCATCCTCAGAATCAGAAGCAGTAGCACCATCCTTCTCTAGATTATCGGAACCACCAGAAGGCCCAGCAACTAGCGGGTCAGAAGGTCCAGTTGCTAGTGGGTCAGAAGGTCCAACTGTATCCTGTGGAATATCAGGAACAACCTCTGGTTCTTGAACCTCTTGTACCACTGGTACAATAGCAAGATCTTCTAGTAGCTCAGGCTGATTAACCGGAACATCGAGCATCGCTTGTGGCTCAGGTTGGTGGACATCCTCAATCTGCGCTTGTTGTACAGGTACATCTGCAACAACATCAACATCGAGCCAACCATTGTTTGGTGGTGGCATATACTGAGGATTTACCAAAAACCCAAATAAGGCAGTCGGCTGAGGCTGCATATCATATCGACGCGAAGTGTGCATGAACATAGCATTGTATGCTCTAAGTCTCAGAGTATCAACCTGAATATCAGCAACAACTTCTGGCAAGTCAGGGATACTATGGCGTATAATCAGCATGCAAAATCGTGGATACAATAGAAACGGGATTCGAACACCGCCCGTGATCTGTCGCACAAACTCTCCAAATAGAAAATCTGAAAAGCTGAATGGTTTATTGTAAACCAGAGACAGAACAGCAGAAAGTATTGAAGCGCTCAGCTCATCATAACCAGCCTTCTTAGCACCAAAAACTGTAACCATTACATGCCAAAGAAATCTCCATTCCCCAAATACAAGAGCCTTCAGATACTGACGGCCTCTTATAGGACCTGTATATCCCATACGTGGAAGTGCTCCTTCAATAAAGTCAGAAGGAAACACTGTGGGACCATCCTCTTGCTCAATAGTACCCAAACGCAAGATTTGGCGAAGATCTGTGGAAGAAAAGACTACAGCACGATTGTTCACAGTCGTCTGAATCACTGGAGGGTTTACCACCGTATTGTACTGAATATTATTCCAGAATTGGGTTAATATGTCCGTTGAGAGAGCTGGAGATGCAGTAATAGCATACTCAATCCTCGATCTTGCCAGAAAAGTGAGAATTCTAGCCACACGAGTAGCTCCCTTAGCAGTGACATCAAGATCGATCAGTACATTGTGATTAGCAGCAAATGGGCGAGCCATATCTGTAACAGAAATAAGACAGAACATGAAAGATTATTAGTTTAACAGAAATTGAATAACGTATATAATCTACGAATCGTAATTGAACTATTAGGTTATTAATCCTAATTATCAATTATATTCGTTAATTATATATATAAACAGGAAATCTAACTATTTCATGAATCAATCTCATAACGTTTCAGATTTAATATATCACTTATTACTATAAAGTCATAAGTCGTATATAAATAAATATAAGATTTTACATGTTCACAGTAAAGTCTACATGTCTAATCTTATAACATATTTACTTATATCCTTTTATTAAACAGGTTAATCGAAAGGTCGTAAGTCGATATGGACAAATCTAGTAACACGTCAAAACGAAACATAAAATTTTAGAGTAAATTATAACGCTTTATTAAACAAACTCTTTATTAAACAAGTTAATCAGTCACTCACATAAACAAAACTTAATTCATTTTCCAAAGTCAAACGAGTCAACAAAGACAAACGGGTCAACAAAGTCAAATGAGCCGTTTGACTTGTCAAACAGGCTCAACGAATCCAGCTCAATTCGGTTCGTCCATTTGACTTGTCAAACTGGCTCAACGAATCCAAGAGGGAACTCGGTTCGTTCAAGGCATTTGACGAGTCGAAAATTTGACTCGGTTCGGCTCACTTGCTCACCGAAAACAGTTGTCAACTCGGTTCGGCCAAACGTTTGACTAGTCAAACTATCAAGTCTAAAACTGAACTCGATTCGGCCGTTGACGAAACCAAATGTTGGAACTCGGTTCGTCCGGTTGACTAGTCAATCAGCCGAATCCAAATGAGATCTCAGTTCGGCCGAAGAACAGCGCAGGAAACCCCGAACCAAATAAAAGCAACACAATAATTTTAAACAAAATCGAAGGATTCTCGTGTGTTCTCAATAGTTTAGACAAGAGAAACCCAATGAACTCAAGTGAAATAAACCCCTAAATCGTGATATTTAGTTAAACCAAAAACCAAAACCCTAATATCACGAAAACTTTGATTTCAAACAATTTATACGGTGAAAGTGGTTGAATCATACCTCAAATCGTTTGTAATGAAAAGTTGAATAAGTTGTACGGATTCAAAAATTCGTTTCGTGAACTTGGATTCGTGAAAATAAATCTGGGTTCGGTTCGTACGGGGAGGGTTATTTTCGGTTTGGGGGTTTTGAGTTCGTGGAAATGAGTGAGTTCGTGGGTTGGACTTGGTCAAATCATTGGATTCGGCCAAGTCAAACTAGTCAAACTGACTTTTTGCCAAACGAAACCAGATTTTTTTTTTTTTTTTTTTTTTTTTTTTAAATTCACAAACATATATAATAAGAAAAACATAACTAACAGTAAACATATAATTAAAGTCATTAATATTAATTTTAATTTTTTTAATTTTTTTTTTTTTTTTTTTTTTTTTTTTTTTTTTAATTTGTAACATTTTGTATATTTAAAACATACAAAATATAACAAATCTAAAAATAATAAAAATAACATAAGTAACACTTAACAATTACTTTTCACTTGTAATTTTTGTATAAATACAAAAATAATGCAAGTCCAAAATAATTGAACATTAATTTTCACTTATAATTTTTAGAAAAGAATTCAAAAATCATACAAGTCTAAATTAAAGAAGGTAACAAGTAAAAAATATTTATTACTTGTAAGATACAAGTCCAAAATAATTTGTCACTTGTGTTAACACCAATTATAAAATGATAAACAGAAAGAACGAAAAGAAATAAAATGCAAAATTAGAACAATGCAAACTAAAGTAATCATGTAAAACAAAAGATTGGTACCTTGTACCTTATTATTAAATAAACGTATAAAACGAAGTAAACAATACATATTTTTGTTGTTAAACGTTTATCTGATACGGGATCATATTAGGAAGAATAAGATATATGAATTATTGAATTTAATAAGTCTAAGAAGATTGTTAGTATACATACCTTATGAAATTTACAATAAGTAACAAAGAAATTACAACTCTAGCCACTTACTAACTCATATTTATAAAATTATAACTTTGTTACCTCAATCCACACAGTATAACCCATTTGATATTAATTTAGAACAAATTAATCACCAAAGTGAGTTGTTCAATTCTTATAAACATTTCAAGACGATTACTGATATTATGATCCACATAAACAAATAAAGCAATGAATTCCAAGCAGATTGTTATTATTAGTATGTATATTAAACAGTGTTGATCTAAAATATGATATAATGAGAATTCAAGCAAAACACATACCACTGCATCTTTTATTTATAGGGTAGAGGTTACTAAATGATGTTCTTTTCGAAACATATAACATACCCTTCATTTTTATAGATTTTGACAAACATCAAACATATCTTGAAGATACTAGTGGTTCTAGATCTGTACTTAGTACAACATAAGATCCCTTAGTATGAACAAAATAAGTTTGAGACTTTTTGCAAAACTAATGGTGTCAGTTCTGTACTTAGTACAACAGAGTCCCAGTAGTTTCACTAAAAGCCATGTGTTAAACTATTTGTCAGATCATCGAGTAACATATTTCTTTTGATATCAGTGTATGGTCATACTGTTATTCATCATTTAAGACATTTGTCATACATCATATAGCAGATCACACTAAGTAACATACATGAGAGTTATTGCTTCTTAAGTGCTCAGAAAACATAGCAGAATTTGCCTATCAGTACATCATATAATGAAGCTGTCTATACTTAGATTTATTGCTTGATGAGTTATAACTTGTGGAGAAAGGTGTATAATAAGATAAACATAAGCAAGGTCATGGTTGTAAAGATGTAACCCTAATGTAACTTAAAGGAATCTACTAACACATCAACCTTAGTACTTATTTTAATGTTATTATTAACCTTATTCTCCTAATGTACTATCATTTCCCAACAGATAACCACTTAACTGTTATCGGAGACGATTCCCCTTAGGTAACAAGCAAATAAATGCCATACGCCTTGTACCTTTTTTTTTTTTTTTTTTATGAAAATAAAAGAGATAAACGAAATAAAAAGAGCTAACTATTACAAGTTCTTATGGAAGACTAATCACTCAGGATTTCTCATTCCATTCAGTTGCACCAACGTTTCAAATCGAGCCCGGTCGAATGCCTTGGTGTATAAGTCTGCTAGGTTATCCAAAGAGGGAACCTTAGCTAACTTGATCAGCTGTTTCTCTGCACAATCTCGAATAAAATGATGACGTATATCAATGTGCTTAGTTTTGCTGTGTTTTACAGGATTATTGGTTATCGAGATCGTTGACTCATTGTCAATCATCATTGGAGTATTCGTTATGTTCAATCCATAATCCCGTAATTGTTGTTGAATCCACAACACTTGGGAACAGCAGCTGCCAGCAGCAACATACTCAGCTTCACATGTAGAAATGGCCACTGAGGTCTGCTTCTTGCACTGCCAAGATACAAGTCTTCCACCTAGGAATTGACATCCTCCGGTAGTAGACTTTCTATTTTGATTACATCCTCCATAATCCGAATCAGTATAAGCTATGAAATCAAAATCACCATCAATCGGATACCATAGTCCCAGCTTTGGTTTCCCTTTGAGATAACGAAATATTCTTTTCACAGCTTGCATATGTGACTCTTTCGGATTAGCCTGATATCTTGCACAGATACATACTGCAAACATAATGTCAGGCCTGGATGCAGTCAAATACATTAGTGATCCAATCATGGCCCTATATAAAGTAGGATCCACATCCTGATCACTCGATGTATCGGGACCTAGTCCATGATTTTCTGGTATAGGAGTCTTGAATACTTTAGAATCTTCCATTTTGAAACGTTCTAATAATTCTTGCGTATACTTAGATTGATGAATAAAGAATCCATCCTTCTTTTGGTCAACTTGTAACCCTAAGAAAAAGTTCATTTCTCCCATAGCAGACATCTCGAACTTGCTCTTCATAACTTGTTCAAAGTCACGACATAACTTTTCATCAGATGATCCAAAGATAATGTCATCGACATATACTTGAACAAGTAAGAAGTCCTTCTTCTTCCATTTTACAAAGAGTGTACTATCGATAGCACCTCTTGTAAATCCATTCTCAAGAAGATGTGTAGACAATGTCTCATACCAAGCCCTTGGAGCTTGATGTAATCCATATAAAGCCTTATCTAAACGATATACTTTATCAGGATACTCAGGATTAGTAAATCCTGGTGGTTGAGACACATACACCAGCTCTTTGACTTTGCCATACAAAAAGGCACTTTTAACATCTAATTGGAATACTTTTATTCCTTTATGAGATGCAAAAGCTAGAAATAGCCTTATTGCTTCAAGCCGAGCCACTGGTGCAAACACCTCGGTATAATCAATACCTTCTTCTTGATTAAAGCCTTGTACAACTAAACGGGCTTTATTGCGAGTCACGATTCCCCGATCGTCTCTCTTACACTTAAATACCCATCTAGTGCCAATTGGATATTCACCAGTCGGTAAATCAACCAATTCCCAGACTTGTAATTTAGTGAACTGACTCAGTTCATCTTGCATTGCTTCAACCCATGAGCTTTCTTTTAGTGCCATTTGCACATTTTTAGGCTCAACTTGTGAGATGAAACATGAATATAGACATTGATTTGTAATCCCTGTCTCGTTCATTTCAGCATACAAATTTTCGTGAGTTAAAGTAGTGGCTTTAGATTGATTTCTAGTTTGAACCACAGTAGTTGGATCACCAATGATGTTTTCAATTGGATGATTCTTATGAACTTTTGATGTTGTTACTGGTTCAACTAAAATATCAGTCTCTAAGTTAGAATCAACTTCCACCTCTGATGGTAAGTCTTCATTAACATCAGAATTGTTCTCACAATCCTCTTGCTCTTGAGAGATACCATCCACAGGTTGTTGGAGTTGACTTGTTGATGCGTCATCAGTGGATACAGTAGAGTTATTCTCAGATGGCTGAATATTCGATGCTGGAGACTGAGTACAAATCTCATCTCCCGACAATAAATGTTCAGGCATCTCTGAATTCCTCACATATTCACTGATGGGGACTTTAAATGACTTAAAGAGATCAGAATAGTCAAATTGCCAATCCAATCCTTTATGTACATCATGTGTATAGCTCGTAACTTCAATGTTATAAACTATTTCCACACGTCCCGTTGCTTTATTGAAGACTCTCTTATTTGGTGAGTTAGGAACATAACCTAGGAAGTATCCTTCGTCAGCCTTTTCACCAAATTTTGGTTGTTTACTTGTCTTCAATAGAGTGCATGAAACTCCAAAGGGTTCAAACCCTTTTAAGTTAGGTTTCTTATTGTTTAGAAGTTCATAACAAGTCTTGTTATGTTTCTTAACCGTAAGAACTCTGTTCAGAACATAACAAGCAGTATTCACCGCTTCTGCCCAAAAGATGACAGGAAGCCTTGAATCTGACAGCATAGTTCTAGCACTCTCAATCAGTGTTCTATTCTTCCTTTCAGCCACACCATTCTGTTGAGGTTCATATGGTGCACTGAATTGATGAATTATCCCTTTGCTTAAGCAATAGACATTAAACACCGAGTTCTTGAACTCTGTCCCGTTATCACTACGAATTCTCTTAATCCTTGTTCTATAGATATTCTCAATTAGATCTAGAAACTCCATAAGAATAGTAGAAGTTTCATCTTTAGACCCCAAAAAGAATACCCATGAGAATCTAGAGAAATCATCGGTGATAACTAAACAGTACCACTTGCCACCTATGCTTCTCTTGCTTATAGGGCCAAAGAGATCCATATGTAGCAAGTCAAATGGCAATGAAATTGAGTTTTCAGTTTTGGATTTGTGTGGTTTCTTATGTTGCTTTCCTTTCAAACAAGAAACACACCTATCCTCAAACTCGAAACGTTTCAATGGCACACCTAGAACTAAACCATTCTTGGTTATATAGTTCATCTTTCGGAAGTTCAGGTGAGCCATCTTTCTATGCCATAGAATAGAATCTGCTTCTGAAGCCTTGGATAGAAGACATGTCGACTCCATTGAAGAGATAGGAACATCCATGTTGATTGCATAGATGTCCTTCTTCCTTGGAGCCCTCATTAGTATCCATTTCTCAGGTACAATGAAACCTGGCTTCAGGACTAAGGCCTCTGTCTCATTAAAAAGAACAGGGTGACTTTTATCACAGATTTGAGAAACACTCACTAAATTGTGAGTCAATTCCTCAACATAGTTAACATTTTCAAGTGTTAACGCGCCATTGGAAACAGTTCCTCTCCCTGTGATTACTCCTCCTTTATCACCAGCGAAATTAACCCGCTGCTTCAACCCGCTTTTGAAGTCCTTCAGTAGACTCCGGGTCCCTGTCATGTGCCGAGAACAGCCACTGTCTACATACCACCAATTATCTCTATTCACAGTCTGTTCCTGCACATACAAGTTGTAAAGGATTAGTCTTCAAGGGGGACCCAAGCCATTACGGTCTTGGTCTGTCCCTTATCATCTACAAACTTAAGTTCTTTGAAGTAACCATTCTTCCCATTAGGAGCTTTGGTTATTTCCGAAGAAGTTTGAGTTTGTGGATGATTGTTGGTCTTAGGAGGTGAATTGATTGTGAACCTCTTAGACGCCGAGCTATGAGTTCTATAATTATGTGAATCATTAAACTCATTAGCACGTGATGTAGAACCATACTCATATTGACTCTTGGTTCTACTTGGTGTTCTAAACCTTGAAGGTGTTTGATCTTTGGGTTTATAATTAAGTTCAAGCCTTTTAGGTTTAGGTGGTGAGGGGAAGTGTGAGCTATTTCTTTTAAGAATATTCATAGGTCTAGAGCCTAATCCCGGTTTGACACTTGGCCTATCTATATTCATACTAGAAACATTCGGTGGAGGAACACAATGAAAACTATCTCTCTTGGAAATATTCACAGATTTAGTACCAAAACCCGGTTTGATACTCGATTTGTCGACATTTCCACTAGAGATAGAAGTTGTCTTATCTTTAAGTAAAGGTTTAGATGATACATCTAACTTCTTGTTAGGACAACAAGACGCTACATGTCCTTTTTGAAAACATTTAAAACATGACAACTTCTTTTGTGATTTAGCCACCTTTTTACCCTCACATTTGGCTTGGTCTGAAAACACTGAAGGTTGATCTTGTTTAATATCCTCATCATTTAAATTAGTATCAGCAATCACTTCTCTCGAGACAAATTGTACTTTAGAGAGTGATGTAGTCTTACTAATTTCACATGATGGATCTTTAACAATATCCTTCATTGTATCAGACAATTCAGACTGTTTAATTACTATATCATCAGGTTTAGTGTCTGCATCAGGCATTTCTAAGTCCACAGAAGTTGTAGAGTAATTTGAATTGAATGGTGGAGGAACCTCATTGTAACCTACACCAGTCTTATCCTTTACACTACGTTGTGAGCTAATTATATTATTTAAGGTCAAAGAGGAAGTTCTATAACCTTCAATCTTACGATTCTGCTCAACTAACTTCATTTTAGTCTCAGAAAGTTCCTTATCTTTACTAGCAATGTTCCGATTTAACTCATTTAAGTTAAGATATAAACCATCTATCTTGACACTTTGTTCATTTATAATGTCACTTAGAGATTTCCTATCTTCACTTTCAAGTTTTATCTTATCTTTTAATGCTAGTTTATCTTCACTTAACCTCCTAACATCACTTTTAGCTAAGTCTAGTTCAGAAGTTAAGGTTCTATTCGATTCAGCAAATACACTAACCTGTGTTTGTAAGTCAGTAACTAAGTAACAAACATCAGTAAGAGTAAGAATATTAAGACATACCCTTTTCTTGTCAGTCTGAATATCTGCCATGTGTGCTACAAACTCATCAGGACTCATTTCGTCAGTTGAGTCAAGATATAGCACATCTTCATCTTCAGCGACTCTTACTTCATTCTGAACCTGCCCTGTAGGTTGAGAATCCATGTCTTCAGGAAGGTATGATATAGATTCAGCAGGTTTCTCTTGATCAACTACATCAGCCATAAGCGCTTGCTCAGACTGAGTAGTCCAATCATAAGAACCATCGACCTGCTGAACGACTAAGACTTTGGAATTTAGATTACTTCCCGAGTCTTGTCTATTAACATCAACCTTTGGTCGTTGACATTCTCTAGCAAAGTGTCCGTAACCCTGACAGTTATAACACTTAACTTTAGACTTGTCAAAACCAGGTCGATTCCCTACAACTCTACGTCCAGTTCTCTTTAAGAAACTTTTCACCCTTCTAGATATCATAGCTAGTTGCCATTGAAGGTCCATTTCTTCAAGATCCTCAGGGTCAACCTGATCATAATCCTCATCAAACATTGCTGGATCATTAATCTTTCCCTGGATGTAGTTCTCATATGATGCCACAAAGGAAGCAAGAACAGATAGTTGCTGTTCAGCAGATTTCACACTCATGGGCATTTTGTGATGCTCAGGAGATGACTTCTCTATCGGCTTTCCTTTAGTGTTGCTTCCAGATGAAGCAATAAAGCACATATCCTCAGTAACTATTTCACTATGTTCATCAGTATTACCAACTAATAAAGCAGTGGTCGTACTAGATGAAACATTCGAGAGAACAGATTTTCCATGATATAATCCAGGATTCTGTAACTGTTCAGAATCGGTGTCTCTAGTTCTCTTGGTGAAATCATATCCTCTGAGTTTATCAATGACCTTCTCAAGAGTCATGGCAGCATATCTCTCATCGTTGTCTTTGAGCATGATACCATACATTTCCCACTTTGATGGTAAACCTTCAATAAATTTGTCGGTTTTCTCCTTATCCGAGTAGTAAATGTCATGGTCGTCAAGCTCACTTAGCAAGTGATAGAATCTTGTAGTAAATGCTTCAAGATCCTCTTCTCTAAAAGCTTTAAATACAGTGAATTGCTTTTTCAGAAGATTCTTCTTGCTTTCTTTCACTTGTGGGCTACCCTCACATCTTTTCTCAAGAGCATCCCAGAGCTCTTTAGCAGTGTGAAAAGATTTGAGTTGGTGGTTAAGTTCTCTAGGAAGGCTCATCTTGATTGAAGAATGAGCTCTGTTTTCAATCTCATAGCTTTTCTTTTGATTATCACTCATTCTCTGATAATCCAAAACCATAACAGCATTTTCCACAGACGACGTAGGTGCCACATAGCCATTCTTGATACTCAGCCAGATCGACAGATCATGATATCTACAATAAGATTCAAATCTGTCCTTCCAGCCATAATAGTCTTCAAGACGTAGCAACTTAGGCGGAACGTTAGATTTACCAACTTCATGGTCCATCTCAATCATTTTACTTAAGTCAGACATTTTTAGAAAATTTTCAATTCGGTTGACTTTTTCAATTCGGTTGACTTTTTCAATTCGGTTGACTTTTTCAATTCGGTTGACTTTTTCAATTCGGTTGACTTTTTCAATTCACTTAATCTCAATTCGGCAGAAAAAGAAAATCTCAATTCGGCAAATCTCAATTCGTCAAATCTCAATTCGGCAACGTTGACTTTTGGGTTCGGTTCAGTTGACTTTTTAATTCGGCAATAATGTGGATTCGCAGGCTGAACTGTAATCCAGATCTCAATTCGTCAAGCGACTGTAAAACCCAAAAACTTAACAATTTTAGATATTTTCACAATTAAATCAGTAGATTTCGATTGTGAACAAACCCAAAACGTTTCAGAGATTAATTTTGATTGTTTTTAACACGTAAAGTATTACAAACAACCCGAATCAAATGAAAATCAATTAAAAACTCAAAAACCACAATCAAGGCTCTGATACCAATTGTAAGTCCTGTGATCTTGGTCGATAATGATTATATCAATTATCTAGTCGTATAAAGGTGCGGAATTCCTTTATACGTTTGAGTTTTTAGTTAATCAAACGAATCACTAATCGCTTTGTTTTGATATTAACTAATTGTTAATCTTCAAAACCTAAGCCGTTAGTGATTAGGGTTTTTCTTAAAAAAAATGCTCGCCGTAATTTCTCTGTTGATGTTTTTCTTAATTACCTCTCTTTTTCTCACACAGAAAATAATTAATTAAACCTAATTAAATATCTCGTTTCATTTCGTCAGATCATATTGGGCTTTTGGTTATTGGGCTTGGGCTTTTGGGTTTTGCGAATCCAACTGGCCGGATCCACTGGTCCTGGCCGAACCCAGTGTGGCCGAAGCCAACTGGTCCTGGCCGAACCCAGTGGCCGAACCCAGTTTGGCCGAAGCCAACTGATCCTGGCCGAACCCAGTGGTATTTGTGAGTCTAGTTCTTCATTTCACATGTTTAATAAATTGTGACTTGATAACTCTCCTCACAAACTTAGACTTTAGTTTGTTTATATTATTTATACAATACTTTAAATGTATTTAACATTTAATATTAACAAACTAATATCATAGACATTTACAAATTAAAACCAATACACAAAGTTTGATTATAATTGTGCTAGTCCTATTACAAGCTAGATCTGTTGTCACAAACCATGTCTCAACACTAGTGTCACATCTCTTACTTGGTAGTATACTCACTAGTAACACATTGTGTTACCAACTAGTAACATACTGTGTACCAACTAGTAACATATGTGTTACCAACTAGTAACACATGTTTTACTTTCTGCTTTCACATCTGTTCTGGACAATATACTCCCTGGTAACACATGTGTTACTTTTACAAACTTTTATTGTTTCTTAAAGACAAACATGAGCATTTGAACAAGAAAAACATCAATAAAAATGTTTTGAAAACCTTCAAAAACAAATATAACTTGCATAGATCTAAAGAAACTATATACTCAACATTTTAAATGAGCCAATTCTAATGAAAATGTTCTAAAAACCTGCAAAGACCTAATTAAAACAATACAGATCAAAATGTAACAAAAACAGAAAATAGTAACAAATTTCTTCAACATTAACTGTGCAATCTACTATTCAACAAAGACTTGAATGCGATCTATGTAGCTACTGGCTATTATACAAAAATAATCATATTCTCTATATCCTCTTGTGTGTGTGCATGTGAAACTTTCTTTAAAATTCCTTATATCTTTCCTGATTTCAATGTGTGACAACCTTCGAAAACTGGTAAATTCCGTACACCCTAAATCATGCATTCTTACGCTAATTCCCTCATAATCAAAACAAATTTGATTTAAACTGAGATAAGTCTAGCACACGACCACGTTGCACATTCTCGTGCACACTACTTTAATACATGATACATTAAGTTTACGTAATTATTGAGAATTGCACAATATAAATCGTGTAAGTCCGTGCTTATTCGGATCGATAACGAGGTTATCTAACGTATTAAGGTGCGGAATCCCTCAATACTTAGTTATAGGATCTATAACGAATTGTTTCACAATTATAGTGAATCGGGTATCTAATTTGCTTCGTATTGATTATTAATCTCAGTTAAATGATCAATACCTAGCCTTTAGAAGGTTTAAATGCTCTGGAAAACTCAGGAAGTTCGTATGTGTATATTGGCAAAAATTAATTAGGTTTGAAACCTAATTTGTATTTATAACCGTCTCAGTTCGCGGGTCATGGGCTTCTGCGAACTGACTCGGTTCGCAGCCCATTTAGGCCCAGCGAACTGACTCGGTTCGCAGCACCAGTTTGACCTGCGAACTGACTCGGTTCGCGGTCAACCTTGGTCAACATTTTTCAGCTTTTTGATTTTTCACTCTAAAATGTTTTCCAATCACAGTTTTTCATTTACAATTCAAAACCAATGTACAAACTCGATTACAATTAATACAAGACCTATTACAAACTAGAAAGACTAATTTCAAGCTAGATCTGTTGTCACAAAACATGTCTCAACAGACTCCCCCTTGACAATAGCTCTAGCTGTCTTAGTGTCTTGGTCTTCAAGTTTGTCTTTGATAATCACTTGTAAATTTTACTTCCAGCATATATCTTTAGCTTGATGCATGTCTTAACCATTGACTGATAGTCTCGAGCAACATCTTCCCAACCTTCAATTGCAGTGATCCTATTCTTGTGTAACATTAATAGGTCAGCCTTTGATAGGTTCATTAGATGTCGTCGATCATAAATCTTTAAGATCTCGCTCTCTTCATATTCCACTTCATCATCATGCACAAACATGAGAGCTTCTCCAGTCACAGAATCAACAGACCATCTCTTCAATTTGCCTAAAATATCTTGAGGCATAGTCTTTAATGGAATCTGCTGTATGCACTTAACAGCTGGATATACTTTCATCCTTCGCGCCTTCCAGTTCTTTCGCTTCTTTCATTAAGCTTTATCGTGTTTCCAACCCTTGGCTTAATTCTTTGAAACTTCATAGATCTACCCTCAGTCTTGATAATCCTTTCTACATAACGTCCAAAAGGATCATTACTGGGGTTAATCATTTCTAATCTAGCCAAGTCTCGGATTTCAAAACGTGGCAATGAACTGAAGACTGCTAGCTTTTTCTCAAAATATTGAACTCCGTCAAATCTTTTAATCGCAAAAAGCTTTAAATCAGCGTCGTAATACCATCCTATTATACCTCTTTTAGGTATACGTTTTCCAGTGATATCTACTTCTTTAATCCATGTCTTTTCCCTTTTTCTTTTCAAAGGTCTAAACATCGGATTATTCTTCAATTTCTCAGGAAGATCATCATCGGATTCAGAATCAGTTGATTCACTTAGATTTTCATCTAAGTCTAAAACTCTTTCTCCATCCTTATCTTGAAAGATAACTTTTGTCTTTGAGGGGCTCACTATGTGTTCATTGATATCAGCATAAAGATCTACACCCTCGTCTAGCCCAGACTCCGAGACAGAAGACCAATCTTCAGGAGGTACAAACTCTCCCTCCTCTAGATCATAATCAATGTCTTCGTCTATCTCATCAAGTATATCATTATCAGAATCGGATAGATCGAGCACTTCCAAACCTATATTAGGTCATACACAAATAATCATTAATATCCTAAATCCTTTCATCGATTTCCCTGAATCAATCTAAGGATTTCCATATTAATCAATAACAATTAATATCATAAATTCTTTTATTGATTTCTCTGAATCAAACTTAGAATTTTTCTTATTAATTTCTTTGTATATTTCGAATACATTATATGAACTTATAAATCTTTTATTGATCTTAATATAAAATTATAATCAATCTAAGATTCCAAAAGTCTTATAATATCAGAGCATTAATTAAATTTAAACATTAATGTATTGTGAACAATAATGATCACCAAACATTCAAGCTTACCATTAATTAATTCTTTTGCATAATTAACTTGTCACTCTGACGATTCTCAAGTCTAAAATGCAAAGATTATAGTAAAAGTTTGACCGCCGAAATCAACTCGGGACACGCCACACGACTATTGTAAGCCGGTAGACTTTCGATCAAAACTTTTCATAATCTTGAGTATTGAATATTACTTAAAACATATTTAACTTGTAAACATAAATCGCAAGTCTAATATATTACAAAATATTCTTAAGTTATGAGGTACAAAGTTTTAAATAAATTACAACTCAGTCTAAGTTAATATAAACTTCACCTTCAGTTGCACTACCATCTTTTTCACTTGTACCAGTACCACTTCCACTTGCCTTAGTAGACTCCCCCTGAATTATAGGAAGCTCACCAGTCGTTGACGGACCAGTCGGCTCTCTATCTTTCTGTGCGTCGGGATCTTTATCTGCATCATCATGCCTCTTCTTTAATACCTCATCATCCTTGTATTGCTCATGTCGCCTCTTCTTTAACTCTTCATCTTCTTGGCGAGCCAATTGATATGCCATAATCTCCCCCTGAGACGACAGGCCCGTCAACATACTGGCAACAAGTCGTTCTAACCGGTCAATCTGACGTTGCTGATCAGAAGACTCGTTGAGCAGGAGTACGTGAGAACGCAACAGATGAGTGTTGGCAGCCGTATGAGTGGCTACCTGAGAAGCAAGCATATTGTTTTGATGTTCTAAGGTCTGAACCCGAAGCTCCAGATTAGAAATCCTCTCAGAAGCTCTTACAGTAACAGTAGGCGGTGGAGTAGGGGCACGGTCAGATCGAGGAGTATTCTGTTCAATCTGAGCAGCTACATCTGCCAAAAGTAAGCGAGCTGCAATGCGACTAGCTTTAGTAGTCGGAAGAGTAACAGGCACATTAGCAGCAAGCGCTGAGATAGGTGAAGGTTGCAGAGTAGGCTTCGCCGTCGGTGGAGGTGAGGGTCGAACAACTGGACTAGGCAGATCGCCAATAGTCAGTTGAGCAGTTGAAGAGCGAATGCGTTTGCGGCGGTTGGTTTGAAGAGGTAAAGCATCGTCCTCCTCAGAATCTTCATCAACCAAACTATAATCAGGATCACGATCATCAACTTTGTGTTTGCCCTTTAAAGCAGGATCCATGATTAGTCTTGAACCTTGACGAACCATTTCTGACGGAATTCCCGTCAAAAAGGAAGGAGAAGGATCATCATCACTATCCTCATCCTCAGTATCAGATGCAGTGACACCATCCTTGTCAGCAGCACTAGACGGTCCAGCATCTTGATCAGCTGAAACCCGTTCACCCTCAAGTTGAACAACCTCTGGGTCGACGGTTTCGATTGCCTGAAAATTTTCCACCTCAATTAAGAGTGGATCGGTGGCATTATCGTTCTGAACAAGAACTTTATGTAACACTTGAGCAGCAACATCAGGTTGAGCTGCTTGGTTCAACACATCTTCAATAAGCTCGTGCGGCCCAGGTTGCGGAGCAGCAACCACTGGTTGAGCCTGAATTTGTGCTGGAGGTGGTGGTTGATGTTGCACTGGAGCATCGGTATCCAACCAACCATTATTTGCGGGAACCATATACTGCTCATCAAGAAGATGGCCAAAAAGATCTGTAGCTTCCGGCTTGATCTGATCTGGGCGACGAGAAGAATTAAGAAAACAAGCGTTGTATGTTCGAAGTCCGATCCTATCCACATGCAAATCTGACCGGATATTCAGCAATCCAGGAATACGGTGAAGTATAATGAGCATGCAGAAACGTGGATATAAAATAAATTTGGAGCGAACAGCTCCAGTGATCTGCCCGATGAAAGAGCTAAAAATGTATGAAGAAAAGCTGTAAGGTTTATTATAAACCAGTGACAGTATACTAGATAACAGCTCGGGGCTCAATTCATCGTATCCCCCCTTCTTGTTCCCAAAGATGGTCACAATGATATGAAACAAGAACCGCCATTGGCCAAGAACAAATGCCTTAATAAATTGACGTCCACGCTTAGGGCCAGAATATCCCATTCGACCGAGTGCACCCTCTATGAAATCCGAGGAGTGCACGGATGGACCAGCTTCCTGCTCGACTGTACCTAGATGTAGAATCTGTCTCAGATCGTCAGCAGAGAAGACAACTGGATGACCATTAACCCTAGTACAAATGACTGGAGGGTTTGCAGCAGCATTGAACTCAATATTATTCCAGAATTGAGTCAGCAGGTCACGCGACAGAGGTGGAGATTCAGTAACAGCATATCGAATTCTCGAACGTGCCAAATATGTTAGAATCTCAGTGAAGCGTTCAGCTCCACGCTCATTGTCATCAAGATTAACAAGAATGTTATGACCCGGAGCAAATGATCGAGCAGCCATTTCTGTAATCAAAAGAGTTACACGAATGGTAAATACCCCATCAAAATAAAATGCCGTAACGAACAGTAATTAATTCTAAACATTGATGTATTGTGAACAAAGATTGTCACCAAACATCCAAGTTTACTATTAATTACTAACGTAATTTACTGAACTTAATTGAACTATTGAGTATTCAAGACTCAAATTTTCAATTATGTTCTCTAAATTATATCAAATTCGTAAGGCATAACATATAAATAAGGTTCACTTATAAACCTAAGTTCGTAAGTCGGAACCGGTATCGGATACATGTTTCACTTATAAGCCTGAGGTCGTAAGTCCGAACAGGTATTCGATAAAAAAAATGCTATACGTCTTACTTATAAGTATAAACTCGTAAGTCGTAACATATATTGACCAAGTAACAAAACTTAGACTAATAATTTATTTGTAATCATAACAATCTCAAATCGAATATAAATCTAAGCATGTTAAAATTCAAGGATCAAAAAGTCAACAGTGCAACTCGCTTTGCAGGAAGTCAAACATGGTCAAACTAATTGGGTTCGCATCGCAGGTCAAAGGAAGTCAACCACTTGGGTTCGCTTCGCAGTCAAAGAAAGTCAACCCGGTTTTGGGTTCGCTTCGCAGTCAACAAAAGTCAAAGCAGATTTTGAGTTCGCTTTGCAGTCAACGAAGTCAACCTGTGGTATTGGGTTCGCTTCGCAGTCAACAAAGTCAACCTTTTGAATTGGGTTCGCTTCGCAGTCAAGCAAAGTCAACCCTTTGAATTGGGTTCGCTTCGCAGTCAAGCAAAGTCAACTAATGATCTCACTTCGCAAAGAAGGTTGCGAACTGAGATTTAAACTCAGTTCGCAGGAGCGTACACAAAGTTCACTTCGCAGGATGGAGTTGCGAACTGAGATTGGATCTCAGTTCGCAGGAGCGTGCTGACGAACCCAGAATTTAAAACAAAGATCCAAACCGCAAACATGAAATTAATCTATAGATACATGTTTAATATAGATTTATGGAACCTTTAAATTAGTTTTATGCATTAGTTATCATTAATTTGGAAAGGAATCCATAAAAACCGCAGTACTTTAAGATTTATGAAGTCTTAGAAGATTGTTAGTATACATACTATATGAAATTCATGGAAGTTACACAAAAATACAACTTAACCATTTGTCAACTTATATTTATAAGAGTATAACTTAGTTACCTATCTCCACAACATTTTTACGTTCATTAATCATACATTAACAGGAATTGAGAACAAATGGTTCATCAATCATGAAATGTTCAAATATCATAGACAGTTCAAGACGATTACCGATATTATGATCCATATAAACAAAGTCTACAATGATTTCATAGCAAGCCTTTATTGTTGGTATGAACATTACCTAATGTGATCCGTCATATGACATACTGAGAATTTAAGTAAAACACATAACACTGTATCTTTCGGATTCAAGGTAGAGGTTACTAAATGATGTTCTGTTCGAAGCATATAACATACCCTTGAGTTATTTTAAAATCTGACAAACATCAAATCGATTTTGAAGATACTAGTGGTTCTAGATCTGTACTTAGTACAACATGAGAGCCCTTAGTATGAACAAAACGCATTTGAAACCATTGGCAAAACTAAAGGAGTTAGGTCTGTACTCAGTACAACAAAGTCACCAGTAGTTTTGCTAATAGCCATAATTCTTACTATTTTTCTTGACATATATTCATAGATCCTTGATAACAGTGTAGGGTTAGACTATCATTCATCAATTAAGACTTATGTCATATATCACATAGTAAATCACACTAGATAACATACAGAAGCATTATTACTTATTCTATGCTCAGAAATCATAGCAGAATTTGCCTATCAGTACATCATATAATGAAGCAGTCTAGATTCAAATTTTCTAAGTAAAGGATAACATGTGGAGAAAGGTGTATACCAAAATAAACATAAGTAAAAGCCTGGTTGTAAAGATGTAAATTTAAAGTAACTACTTAGAATCTACTAACACATCTATCCTAAGACTTATACTTATTGTTATTAAGCATATTCCTCTAATGTATTATCATTTCCCAGCAGATAAAACTTTAACGTTTTCTAAAAGAAGGAAATGCAGAAAAATAAAAGAAACTACTAAGTATGACATACTCCTTTGGAAGACAAATTATTCTGGATTCCTCATTCCGTTTAATTGAATCAATGTCTCAAAACGCGTCCTGTCAAAAGCTTTTGTATACAAGTCTGCCAAGTTATCAGTTGAGGGAACTTTGACTAACTGTATAAGCTTTTTCTCTGCACAGTCTCTGATAAAGTGATGACGTATGTCAATGTGTTTTGTCTTGTTGTGCTTTATAGGATTGTTGGTAATTGACATGGTGGATTCGTTGTCAATCATCATTGGAGTATTGGTTAGATTTAACCCATAGTCCCGCAGTTGCTGTTGTATCCACAGAACTTGGGAACAACAGCTGCCAGCAGCAACATACTCAGCTTCACATGTAGAAATGGCGACTGAGGTTTGCTTCTTGCACTGCCAAGATACTAATCTACCCCCTAGGAATTGACATCCACCAGTAGTAGACTTTCTGTTCTGATTGCATCCTCCATAATCAGAATCAGTGTAAGCCACAAAGTCTAAGTCTCCATTAGTAGGATACCAAAGTCCCAGCTTCGGCTTCCCTTTGAGGTAACGAAGAATTCGCTTAACGGCTTGCATATGAGACTCCTTAGGATTGGCTTGATATCGTGCGCAGACACATACTGCAAACATTATATCCGGCCGTGATGCAGTAAGATACATTAGTGATCCAATCATGGCCCTATAAAGAGTAGGGTCCACGTCTCTATCACTTGATGTATCAGGACCAAGTCCATGAGCTTCTGGTATAGGAGTATGATAAGTTCGAGCTTCATCCATCTTGAATCTTTCTAACAGCTCATTTGTATATTTATTTTGATGAATGAAATACCCATCTTTCTTTTGATCGACTTGCAATCCTAAGAAAAACGTCAGTTCTCCCATAGCAGACATCTCAAACTTGTGTTTCATGACTTGTTCAAATTCATTACACATCTTTTCGTCAGATGACCCAAAGATGATGTCGTCAACATAAACTTGAACAAGTAGAAAGTCTCTCTTTTTCCATTTGACAAAGAGTGTACTGTCAATTCTTCCTCTTGTAAAACCATTCTCAAGAAGATAATTAGACAGTGTTTCATACCACGCCCTCGGAGCTTGATGTAATCCATATAGAGCCTTATCAAGACGATATACTCTATCTGGATACTTAGGATCAGTAAAGCCCGGTGGTTGAGAAACATACACCGTTTCCTTGACTTTGCCATACAAGAAGGCACTCTTAACATCCAGCTGGAAAACTTTCATTTTCTTAGAAGCTGCAAATGCTAAGAATAACCTTATTGCTTCTAGCCTAGCCACAGGTGCAAACACCTCATTGTAGTCAATCCCTTCTTGTTGATTGAACCCTTGAACAACTAGACGAGCTTTATTGCGAGTGACGATTCCCCGATCGTCTTTCTTGCACTTAAAGACCCATCTAGTTCCAATTGGATATTCTCCAACTGGTAGGTCAACCAACTCCCAAACGTGCAGTTTTGAGAACTGAGACAACTCTTCCTGCATTGCCTCGACCCACGAATTGTCCTTTAATGCCATTTGAACATTTTTAGGTTCAATTTGTGAGATAAAGCATGAGTAGGAACATTGATTGATAATCCCAGTCTCCATAATTGCAACATAAAGGCTCGAGTACTCAGAAGTACTAGCCCTAGTTTGAACCGATGCAGTTGGATCACCAATGATATTTTCAGTTGGGTGATCTTTGTGAATTCTTGTGGTTATTATCGGCTCAATCACCATATTATCATAAAGATTGGTGCCAATTTCTTCCAATGGTGGCATATCCTCATCAGTACTATACATCTCATCAGAAGTTATCGTATCGGTAACTACTGGTGACGTGTCAGTCTCTTGAGTGTTATCCACCGGAGGTTGTTCTGTGGCACTTGATATTGTATGATTAGGATCCACAGAAGCAGTCGATGTTGGAATGGAGCCAATATCTCCATCACCCGACAATAACTGTTCAGTAAGTACAGGATCAACCGTGTAATCACACAATGAGACATTAAATGACTTAAAAAGATCAGAATAGTCAAATTGCCAATCTAATCCCTTATGTGAGTCATGTGTGTAGCTCGTAACTTCAACGTTATAAACTATTTCCACACGTCCCGTAGCTTTATTAAAAACTCGTTTATTTGGTGAGTTAGGCACATAACCTAGGAAATATCCTTCATCAGCCTTCTCACCAAATTTTGGTTAAGAACAAGTTTTCAATAAAGTACATGAGACACCAAAGGGTTCAAACCCTTTCAAATTCGGTTTCTTATTGTTCAAAAGCTCATAACAAGTCTTGTTCTGCTTTTTATCGGTAAGAACCCGGTTTAGAACATGACATGCAGTATTCACCGCTTCTGCCCAAAAAATGACCGAAAGCCTTGAATCTGCAAGCATTGTTCTTGCTGCTTCAATGAGAGTTCTATTCTTCCTTTCAGCAACACCATTTTGTTGAGGTTCATATGGTGCACTGAATTGATGTTGTATGCCTTTGCTTGAGCAATATACATTCAACGTAGAATTTTTGAACTCAGTTCCATTGTCACTACGAATACTCTTCACTCTCGTGTTGTAGACATTCTCTATTAAGTCTAAGAACTCCATAAGAATTCCTGGAGTTTCATCCTTAGACCCCAAAAAGAATACCCACGAGAATCGAGAATAGTCATCTGTGACAACTAAGCAATACCACTTGCCACCTATGCTTCTTTTGCTTATTGGGCTAAAAAGATCCATATGTAGCAATTCAAATGGCATGGAAATGGAGTTTTTAGTTTTAGACCTGTGTGGTTTCTTATGTTGCTTTCCTTTTAAGCAAGAAACACACTTGTCTTCAAACGGTACACCCAGAATTAACCCATTCTTGGTTATATAATTCATTTTTCGAAAATTCAGGTGTGCCATTTTCCTATGCCAAAGTATAGAATCTGCTTCTGAAGCCTTGGATAATAGACATGTCGACTCCATTGAAGATGCAGGAATACCCATGTTAATAGCATAGATATCCCTCTTCCTTGGAGCCCTCATTAGAATCCATTTATCTGGAATAACCAGACCTGGCTTCAGGACTAAGGCCTCTGTATCATTAAATAATACCGGATGACCTTTATCACAGATTTGGGAAACACTCATTAGATTGTGAACTAGTTGTTCAACATAGTTTACATTCTCAAGAGTCAAAGTTCCATTAGAAACTTTTCCTTTCCCAGTAATGAGTCCACCTTTCTCCCCAGCGAAATTAACTCGCTGCTTCAGTCCTCCTTTGAAGTCCATTAGTAGACTTCTATCTCCTGTCATGTGTCTTGAACATCCACTGTCTACGTACCACCAGCTATCTCCGTTCACAGTTTGTTCCTACACATGACAGTTGTACACAATTAGTCATCAAGAGGGACCCAAGCCATAACAGACTTGGATCGTCCCTCATCATCAACAAACTTAACTTCTTTAAAGTAACCCTTTTTCCCATCTGGGGCCTGAATTACTTTCGAAGGAGTTCGAGTTTGTTGAGGAACGTTGGTCTTGGGTCTATGAGGTGAATGAGAAACAGGCCTCTCTGACACATTACCTTGGGATTGATGTCCTTGATTACGATTATAATTATAATTATATTTAATCCCATGTGTACGTGAGGTAGAACCACTCTCATAATGACTATGGTTCCGAGAAGTAGAGCTAATCTCAAAATGACTATGGTTGTGATGAGGTGTTCTAAACCTTGACGGTGTTTGGTCTCGAGAATGATTGAAAGTAGTATCATTAGAAAACCGTTTAGGTTTAGGTGGAGAAACACTGTGTGTTCCTAACCTTTTCAAAATGTTCACAGGTTTAGATATGGATTGATTGTCCAACCCAGGTTTAGAACTCGACCTGTCTACATCCATCTTAAAAGTACCCGGTGACATGTCACTGTCAACTGGTCTATGTTTTGCTTCTGACTTCTTATTGGGACAACAAGAAGCCACATGCCCTCTTTCATGGCATTTGAAGCACGACATTATCTTCTTAGACTTAACTTCTTTTGCCTTTTCTAAGTTAGTAATTTTCTGAGTCACTGAAGTTTTACTTTCCTGTCCTTTAATATCCTTAACATCTAATTTAGTTTTACACTCGTTAGATGTTAGGTCTTTAATAACACGCTTCTCTAACTCAGATATCTCTGACTTATTTATTGGAGTTTTCTCAGAGTTAACAGGCACATTTATCATTTCTAAGTCTTCATGAGCCTTAGTGTAATTAGAGTTAAAAGGAGGAGGTACATCATGACAACCTAGTTCAGATCTATCATTTACACTCCGTTGAGAACTAATTATATGATCTAAAGTTAACGAAGATGTCCTATAACTTTCAATCTTATGATTCAACTCAACTAGTTTCATTTTGGACTCAGATAACTCTAGCTCTTTATTAGCTACATCTTTGTTCAAGTCTCTTAAGTTTAGATACAGGCCGTCTATTTTAATAGCTTGTTCATTAATAGTATCTCTAAGAGCTGTCTTATCTGCCATATTAGACTTAATCTTTTCCTTTAGAGCTAATTTATCCTCACTTAGCCTACGTACATCACTTTTTACTTGTTCTAATTCAGATGTAACAGTCCTATGTGATTCAGCATAAACATTTACTTGGGACTGTAAACTAGCAACAAGTTGACATACATCAGTAAAAGTGAAAATATCAAGACATACCTGTTTTTTATCGGTTTGGAGATCAGCCATATACGCCACAAAATCTTCAGGACATAGATCTTCAGTAGATCCCAAGTCCAGCACATCATCATCAACTGTTGACATCCTAGTATCTTGTGTTTCCACCTGATACTCTTCAGCAGTTTTCATGTAAGATGTGGATTCAATCATGTTATCTTGATTTTCAATATCAGCCATGAGTGCTTCTTCAGATAAGGCACTCCAGTCATATGAACCATCAAGTTGTTGAATCACCAAAGCTTTTGATGCTAGAGAGGTGCCTTGTCTTACAGGATTTGCAGTCTGCTCATTTTTGGGTCTTTGGCATTCCCTAGCGAAGTGTCCAAAATTTTGGCAATTATAACACTTCACTTTGGACTTATCAAAGCCCGGTCTATTACCTACCACTCTCCTTCCAGTTTTCTTTAGGAAATTTTTGACTCTCCTTGACACCATGGCTAGTTGCCACTGGAGATCCATTTCCTCTAAGTCCTCTAGATCAATTTGATCATAATCTTCATCAAATTGAGCGGGGTCGTTGATCTTCCCTTGGATATAATTTTCGTAAGAAGCAACGAACGAAGCAAGTACAGACAGTTGTTGTTCTGCAGATTTCACACTCATCGGCATTTTATGTTGCCCTTGAGGTGACTTCTCAACAGTAGTCTTACTTCGTTTCTCACTTCCATCCGAGGCAATGAAGCACAGATCCTCAGTTAGAATTTCACCTCTGTCATCTATTCCACCAACCAGTAGTGCGGAAGTTGATGTAGACGAAGAATTCGAGAGACTTGATTTTCCATGGTATAGCCCAGGATCCTGTACCTGATCAGAATCCGTGTCCCTCGTCTTTTTGGTAAAATCATACCCTCGAAGCTTGTCGATAGCCTGCTCTAGGGTCATCTTAGAGTATCTTTCTTCATTATCCTTAATCATCACTCCGTACATTTCCCAATTAGGAGGCAAACCCTCAAGGAACTTGTCGGTTTTCTCCCTATCAGTACATAAAATCTCATGGTCATCCAATTCACTAAGGAGATGGTAATACCTAGTGACATAAGCATCTAACTCTTCTCCTTTCAAGGTTTTAAAGACGGTAAATTGTTTCTTTAGCAGATTCCTTTTACCTTCTTTCACCTGTGGACTACCCTCGCATCTTTTCTCAAGAGCTACCCAGAGCTCTCTAGCAGTGTGAAAAGATTTGAGTTGATGATTAATTTCTTTTGGAAGACTCATCTTGATCGACGAATGGGCTTTGTTCTCAGATTCATATTCCTTCTTTTGCTCATCGTTCATCCGGCTATAAGGAATAGCCACAGTCACATTCTCAACGACTTGGGTAGGAGCAGTGTATCCATTTTTGATGCATTCCCAAATTACCAAATCATGGAATCTACAATAGGATTCAAACCTATCTATCCATCCATAGTAATTTTCTAGTCTGAGCAATTTAGGTGGAACATTCGATTTTCCAATCTCATGATCCATCTCGATCATTCTACTTAGGTCTGACATCTTTGCAAATCACAAAACTATCAAAAATCACGAAAACAGAAACTCAGTTCGTAGGATGAGAACTTAGTTCGCAGCCAACTCGGTTCGCAGGGTGAGAACTCAGTTCGCAGCTAACTCAATTCGCAGAACAGAATTTCAGTTCGCAGGCCACTCGGTTCGCAGAACCAAATCTCAGTTCGCAGATACACTCACTTCGCAACAAATCTCAGTTCGCAGGTCAGTCAGTTCGCAGAACCAAATCTCAGTTCGCAAACTCAGTTCGCAAAATAGAAGCCCAGTTCAGTTCGCAAACTCGGTTCGCAGAACCCTAATCTCACTTCGCAGAAACGGCTGTAATCCCCAAAAACGTAAATTTTTAGGTTTTTGAACGTCTAAACCTAAGATCTCGAACGTACACGAACCTAAAAACTTCCAGAAACTGATTTTGGTCACAAATACGCACTAATTGTACGTAAGACAACCCTAAATCAAACGTTATTTACCCAAATCAAACTTTATTATCCAAAATAACCTCGAACTTACGTGTATCTAGCCGTAGGCTCTAATACCAATTGTAAGTCCGTGCTTATTCGGATCGATAACGAGGTTATCTAACGTATTAAGGTGCGGAATCCCTCAATACTTAGTTATAGGATCTATAACGAATTGTTTCACAATTATAGTGAATCGGGTATCTAATTTGCTTCGTATTGATTATTAATCTCAGTTAAACGATCAATACCTAGTCTTTAGAAGGTTTAAATGCTCTGGAAAACTCAGGAAGTTCGTATGTGTATATTGGCAAAAATTAATTAGGTTTGAAACCTAATTTGTATTTATAACCGTCTCAGTTCGCGGGTCATGGGCTTCTACGAACTGACTCGGTTCGCAGCCCATTTAGGCCCAGCGAACTGACTCGGTTCGCAGCACCAGTTTGACCTGCGAATTGACTCGGTTCGCGGTCAACCTTGGTCAACATTTTTCAGCTTTTTGATTTTTCACTCTAAAATGTTTTCCAATCACAGCTTTTCATTTACAATTCAAAACCAATGTACAAACTCGATTACAATTAATACAAGACCTATTACAAACTAGAAAGACTAATTTCAAGCTAGATCTGTTGTCACAAAACATATCTCAACAAATCGAATGATTTCCGATAAACACGAACGTTGGTGATAAACATTTCCTAAATAACGTAAAACTATATAATGTAAATAGTAGTTATTTGCTTATATTGTCATGATAGAACTTAGGGCATAACCTTTCAGAAGGTTTAGATCTAACATATACGATTTAAATTAAAACGATGAAAGATAACACATAATTCACTAAACGAAACATCGATAATTTACGAATGATTTGGAATTGATTAACCATGTTCTAACCTCCTTTAATCTCCCTACTTAACCTTGATTAGCTAACCTACACCTAATTAAGCAACTAGTTAAACTAAGCACCGAGCCTTAATCATCTAGGTAGCTCAAGAATCGGAAATTAAATCCAAGCTAGCACCCTATTCTTCTCATCCACACATTTACTCCTCTCTACTTGCTTGCTTGCATACATCAACTCTTCCATCAATCTTTCATGCTAGAGAAAATCAACCCACTTGCTTCCTACTTAAGTAGTCAAGCTACTTGCAAGAGCAACACACACACGTACACTTCACATTTCACACTTCAAAATCTGCACTAACACTCTCACTTTCCCTCTCACTTTCCACCCCCATTTCATCACCCTTCATCATCTTCATCACCTTTCAAGAAATCACCACCATAGAACCACCATAAGACCACCATGAACCACCACCTTTATACATCATTTTTCACCATCTTTTAAGCTCTTGATCATCATTGGGTTCTTGTGATCTCATAATCTTGAGAATCACATCATCACTAAGGAAAGCTAGTAGATTTGGGTTTTAGAAGGATTTTAGTGGAAGCTTTCAAGTTCTCTTCTTTTCTTTCCCTTTCCATCCAAAAGCATTGTAAGGAAACTCTTCCTTTTGATCATGTCCTACATTTTGGATACCCACATGCTAGAAGTTCACTCTTGTGTTAAAATCAACTAAATGTATGTTAAGACATTGATACATAAAACTATATCTTCAAAACAAGCTCAAACATTTTTAAAATGATCAAGAACAAGTTTGTGTTAAAAAAAGTACCAACATGTATGATTTGGTAATGTATGTATACTATGAGATGTTTTTAATATCTTTACATGGAATGATAGTGAAAATGGTGAAAGAGTTGGTTAAACACTTGATGTTAATAACATATTTATCAAAATAAAAGAATTATTTGAAAAACCACTATATGTTCTTATCATATAATTGAGTTAGATTCACAATTCTATTTTAACAAAAGAAAAAGTTGTATTCACCCCCCCTCTACAACATTGTTGTTAACCTTTGGGACCAACAACTGGTATCAGAGCAGTTAAGATTTGTCTAATCTTAGATCTGTTGAAATGGCTACTTACAGTTCAAACTTTGCTTATCTGAAAAATGGTTCTGCATCCAGACCTCCCAAGTTTGATGTAAAGGAATTCCAGACATGGAAATCAAGGATGATGCTACATTTTGAATTAACTGATCCACTAATGCCAAGCATTGTCCTAGAAGGACCATTTGTTCCAACTATCACCATTGAAGTTCCTGCTTCTGGAACTACCCCTGCAACATCTAGAGAGGTAGTTAAAGCAACAAACGGTCTAATGAAGATAAAAGAAGAACTGGATTAGATGCTAAAGCAAGAACTCAGAAAGCTATTTCCCTTCCTAATTCTGTGTACAACTCAGTATGCAGACTTTCTTCTGCCCAGAAAATGTGGGATGCTTTGGATATAGCATATGAAGGAAAGGAAGAAGTCAAGCAGAATAACATCATTGCATTAAAAAGGCAATATGAATTATTCTTCTGTCACAAAGGAGAATCTTTGGTTGACATGTATACCAGATTTACTGCTTTACTGAATGACCTAGCAGCTATGAAAGTTCATATCAATGTCTTTGAAGTCACAAACAAGTTTGTTGACTCTTTACCATCTTCTTGGGAATCTGTTGCTACATCACTCAAAGTCACTCATAGGCTCAAAAACTTTGATCTAGCTTCACTCTATGGTGCTCTTATGAATCATGAGAAAACCAAGGCCTTGCATGATAAGAATGTCAAGGAGAATTGGAAGCATCCTGAGCATTCCAATGCTGCTCTTGTTGCTGCTGAACCAAAAAGGAAGAGTTCAAAACCTATGGTTGTTTACAAACCAAAAGCTAACAAAGAAGAAGCAGAAATCAACACTGATGAACAAAGTGAAGATGAAGATTGTTCAAATGACAGTTGTGATGAAGATGATATATAAAGCTTTGCAAATGGAATGGCTATGCTGGCTCAAAAGTTCAGAAAATTTAATAGAAGAAAAGGCAAGTCCAGCTTCAAATTTAGTAAGAAAGCCAGCTCAGGGAACTCTAGCAAGACTAGAATGTTTGCTAAAGCAGAATGCTACAATTGTGGAAAGATTGGACACTTTGCAGCTGACTGTGAGTTCAAGAAACCATTCACTCAAGCAGACACCTATTCAAAGGCTGCTAAATACAAAGCTAAGTACAAAGCAATGAAGGCTGAGATGAAAGTTGATTCCAAAGAAAGAAGAAACCTGAAGTTAAAAGTTTGATTGGTGAGTCCCATGATTGGGCTAACTACAATTCATCATCATCATCTTCATCTAGTGAAAGTGATGATGATTGTATCAAAGGTAACAAGCATGGAAAGTGTTTAATGGCCAAGGATGGTTCTGTAAAGGATAAGAAAGATAGTACATTTTTGAATGACATGAGAGAAGCTGATGTAAAGATGCAATCAGAAGAATGGAAAGCATCCATGTTGTATAAGGTAGAAAACTTCAGATCTTATACCGATGATGAAAAAGCAGAAATGTTTGACTATCTTAGAATTGATCTTAATATGGCATGCAAAAGGGAAGATGATTTTAAAGTAACAATTGAGAATCTAAAAACTCAATTAACTGTTTTGGAACTTGAAAACAAGTGTCTTAAAAATGATAAACTTGAACTTGAATCAAAAGTTTGTGCTTCCCAAGATTATTTGCAAGAGTCAGTAGACACCACAAATCAATTAATTAATCTGAAAAAGGTTGTTGAATCTTGGTGTCACTCTGCTCAAAGAACAGCTAAATGTGTTCAAGAGCAAGTACCACACCAAGTTAAAGCTATTTTAAATGGTGATTTTGAGTCTGCTGCTGCCATAGCTGAGGTAACTATGTTGGATCCAATACTTGAACCAGCAGAGATATTACCTGAAACTTTTGCCAAAGTTGTTGCTGGCAAAAAGGTTCTAACAAACAAGTTTGTAAAATCTGCTGCTAAAGCTGAATCCTTGATTAAAATCATAGAAGAAACCAAAGTTGGAGGATCAAGTAATTCAACAAATGAATTTACTAATCCCTCAACATCTGCGTGTGTAAATAATAACCCTCTCTATGAAAATGTTAAAGAAACATCACCTAATGTTTTCAAAGCTGACAATGCTACAAGATTGAAAGCTGGCAGCATTGCAAAACCCAATACTGGGTTAACACCAGTTACTGAAAGTCAAACTATCAATGTTGGTAAGGCTAAGAGAAACAAGACTGTGACCCAAAGAAAGAAAGTTGAATTAAATGAAATCAATACTTCCAAGGGTCAGCCAGCAAATGGCAAGGGTATACAATTCAGAGCTGACTTAACTGAAACTCAAGTTTTGGCTAGTAAGCTTGACCAGCTCACAACTCAGGTTCAACAACTGTTTGCTATTAGCAATCAGCAGTCAAACTAGAGTAATACCCAGCAGTCAATGGTTGTTCAACCTACATCTAAAAGGCAGAATAACAGGACAGGCTATAACTGTGATGAGATATCACATATGTCTCATCAATTTTAGGCAGATTACTGTATGATTCCCAGAACTTTGTTAAGTCAATTAACAACACAATCAACACAGAACAGTTCTAGTGAAACAAATGTTAAGATTAACAAAAGAAATACTAGGAGGATATCAAATCTTGATATCAGTCCTCCTGAACCCATCCCTGGATGGGTTCCCAAAATGAATTAATCTTTTGTGTTTGTGCAGGGCATTAAAAACAAACAAATCTGGTACTTGGACAGTGGATGTTCAAGACATATGACTGGATGTAAGTCCCTGCTACTGGACTATAAGGAGAAAGATGGTCCAGCTGTTACATTTGGAGATAATTCAAAGGGTTATACTAGAGGTTCTGGTACTCTGAGTAATGGGAATGTAACCTTCAAGAATGTTGCTTATGTGATTAGATTAAAGCATAATCTGATTAGTATAAGTCAACTTACCAGCAGAAGGAAAGTAGTTCAATTTAGAAAGAAGTTTGGAACTATATTTGATCTAATGGGTAAACCACTACTGACTGCAAAGAGACATGATGGCATGTATCAAATTGATATGAACACTGCTGTTACCACCAGTGACACATGTTTCTACCCTAAGTCAGCAAACAACCTTAAATGGTTATGGCACAAGAGTCTCTCACACCTCAATTTCAAAGACATCCATAAGCTAGCCAGCAGAGGATTGGTGTCAGGATTACCCAGCATGACATATGTCAAGGACAAACTATGTCCAGGTTGTGAAAAAGGCAAGCAACACAGAGCTTCATTTAAGTCAAAAAAAGTTTAATCCCTTAAGCAACCACTTCACATGGATCTATTTGGTCATGTAAGCACTCCAAGTTTGGGTGGAAAGAAGTATACTCTAGTTATAGTTGATGAGTATTCAAGATATACATGGGTATTCTTTCTAAAGCAAAAGGGTGAAGCAGCAGAAGAAATCATCAACTTTGTTAAGAAGATGGAAGTTCTAAACGGAAAATAAGTGAAGTAAATCAGAAGTGATCATGGTACAGAATTTAGAAACCATGTGTTGGAATCTTTCTGTGCTGACAAAGGGATTTCACAAAACTTCTTTCCTGTGAGAACACCACAACAAAATGGTGTTGCAGAAAGAAGAAATAGAACACTGATTGAAGCTGCAAGATCTATGATTGCTGAATCAGGATTGAAAAGCTATTTTTGGGCTGAAGCAGTAAACACAGCATGCTTTACCCAGAATAGGTCTTTGATTGTAAAAAGTCATCAGAAGACAGCTTATGAAGTGTTGAAAGGAAGAAAACCTAATATTAGCTTTTTCCATGTTTTTGGAAGTCCATGTTTTGTTCTCAACATAAGAGATCAACTTGGAAAGTTTGATGCAAAAGCTGATGATGGTATATTCCTTGGTTACTCCACACTGTCAAAAGCTTATAGAGTGTTCAACAAGAAGAGAGGATGTATGGAATAATCTATTCATGTCACATTTGATGAGAATACATTCTCTGCATCATCTCCTTCCACAGATAATGAGGATTCACCATTGGACTTTGAAGAATTAGCAAACTCTGCTCCCACTTCAAATACTCCAGATGATGATTACACTAATCAGCATATGGAATCCTCTAATTCATGTGAAGATAGGTCAATTATATCTCCCAGTACTCCAATATTGGAAGTTGTACTCAACATTGAACCAATGAGCAACTCCATTGAAGAATCAGAAAATGATACTTCAGACTGTGATACAGTTAGTGAAGGCAGCTTAGAGAATATAGAAGATGTGTTGATCCAAGACCAACCAGCACAAGCTGCAGCAATCATCAATGTTGGTTCCATTAGTCAACATGGTGTTAGAAGATCATCTGAACCACCTATATATGCTAGTAAGTGGACAAAAGCACATTGTATTGAACATATTATTGGTGATCCAAGTGTTGCTGTTAAGACAAGAAGGCACGGTACAAGCAATTTTTGTATGCATGTGAATTTTGTGTCCAAGATTGAACCCACAAAGATTGATGAAGCACTTTCTAACCCAATCTGGGTAGGAGCTATGCAAGATGAGCTCTCTCAATTTGAAAGGAATAAAGTGTGGATACTAGTTCCTGTACCACATAATAAAACAATTATTGGTACCAAGTGAGTGTTCAGAAACAGATGGATAAAAATGGGGTTGCGATCATAAACAAGGCAAGATTAGTTGCTCAAGGTTTCAAGAAAGAAGAAGGATTAGATTATGGAGAAACATTTGCCCTTGTAGCAAGATTGGAAGCTATCAAAATATTCCTGGCATTTGCTACTTACAGAAACTTTAAAGTGTTCCAGATGGATGTGAAGTCTGCATTTCTCAATGGAAAGTTGCAAGAATAAGTCTATGTCAAGCAACCTCCAAGTTTTGAATGTAGTAAATTTCCTAACCATGTCTATAAGTTAGACAAAGCTCTATATGGTCTAAAGCAAGCACCTAGAGCTTAGTATGAAACACTTCACAATTTTCTAACTGAATGCAAATTTATGGTTGGCAAAATTGATATGACTCTTTTCATAAAAGAAATAGATGGTGATATCATGTTACTGCAGATTTATGTGGATGATATCATTTTTGGGTCAACAAATGAAAATGATTGTCAAGATTTTTTAAACTTATGTCATATAAGTATAATATGAGTTTAATGGGAGAATTAACCTTCTTCCTTGGTTTGCAAATCAAACAACTTGATGATGGTATTTTCATAAGTCAATGCAAGTACATAAATGATGTTTTAAAGAAATTTGCCTTTACTGATTGTAAGACTATTGGAACTCCAATGCAGCCATCTATCAAAATTGACGCTGACACTAATGGTAAATTCGTTGATGTTACATTGTATAGAGGCATGATTGGATCCTTGTTATATCTCACAGCCAATAGACCAGATATCATTTTTGCCACATGCTTATGTGCAAGATATCAAGCTTGTCCAAAAGAGTCTCATCTGCTGTTTGTCAAAACGATTTTTAGGTACCTCAAGGGTACTCTAAACCTTGGTCTTTGGTAACCCAAAGATTGTGATTTTGATCTAATTGGTTATTCAGATGCAGACTTTGCAGGTTGCAAGATTGATAGGAAAAGCACTACTGGTGGTTGTCAACTACTAGGTAGCAAGTACATTAGTTGGACATCCAAGAAACATAATTCTGTATCAACATCTACTACGGAAGCAGAGTATGTCTCTACTGGTAGTTGTTGTGCTCAAATTCTTTGGATGCAGAACCAGCTCAAGGATTATGGAATGGTATTAACAAAAACTCCAATCTATTGTGATAATACAAGTGTCATTGCCATCACCAACAATCATGTTATGCACTCAAGGACCAAGCACATTGATATAAGGTATCATTTCATAAGAGATCATGTTATGAAAGAGGATGTAGAGTTACATTTTATCTCTACTGACCAACAATTAGCAGATTTGTTTACCAAGCCTTGGATGAAAAATGATTTAATTATCTCATCTCTGAGCTTGGTATGCTTGAACTGTAACTCTCATCAGTTATTGTGAAGATAGCTTATTGCCTGAGCTTGTTGCATTTTTCATGCCCAACCAGCATAGAACATTGTATATGCCCAACTAGCATACAACATTGTTCATGTCTAACCAGCACAGACAAGTTCTTTACAAACAGTTCAAACAGGTCATCAGAAAGTCAAACATTGATTTTCTAAAAATTCTTTTCTAATTATCATCTTATGAAATAATCCGAGATAATGTTTAAAATGTGTAATTACATTAATGTGATGTGATTTAGATAATTTTCTTGAAAACATATTTTCATAATTAGGGACGTTTTGAAAATAACGACTACTGTACAACTTGCTCGCTCATTAAGCATTGTAGCATCAAATCTCTGTAAAGTATCTGTCACTTCAGAAGACTGTCACTTTCATAGAGATTATGTTTTTCTCTTTCTTAATATAAGTAGCCATAATCCCCCGTACATTTATGTTACCGTTTCCATTTTCACTTAAACCCTAAAAACATAAACATTAACCCTGTTCATCTTCTCACACACTGTCCTAACCTAAATTCAATCTTAGACAAAATTGACAATGGTGTTTGCATTCAAACTTACTGAAAACATGAAACAAACTTCAAATTCTCCAAATGTTAATGAGATTACCCTCAACAACAATAGATGTGCCACAAGTCTAGAATTCCTAAAAATTTCTGGAATGCATGGTACAAGAATCTGGTTGTCTATTTCAAAAATTACAGAAACACATGGTACAAGAAAGCTTGAAGAATCAAAGAAGAGAAGGTATGAGATCAGAAGTGAGAAGATCACGCAAAAAGAAGCTGGTGGAGCTTCCAGTGTCAAAATAAGCTCATCCTCATCACAATCTGAAGGGGAGCAAATTAACTCAACTAGCAGTAATACTAACCAAGAAGAGGTCAAGGAGAGTCAAGTCTATGGCAAAAAGACTTAGCACAAAGAAATCAAAATTTCTTGTGGATTTTGAGGATGAAGAGTATTTGATTTGGCAGTGGATCTGTGACAACCGTCAAAAATCTCAGGTCAAAACCGCACTTAAAGTCCTAGTACTTTTAATTACGTTTACAGCACTCTCAAATCCTAGTGAAAAGTCTAGGTTACGACTCCTTAAGTACCGAAACCATAAGTTACCGAAATCGCGTAACGTCTTAGAAGATTGCTTAGCGAACTTTAAGACTGTGAGGAACATTAAATTAGGTTACAAAGTTCCAAAGAAAACAAATGAAATTATATTTCATAAGTCATCACAAAATATTTATCATATCACAAAAATTGGAATTTAACTGGATATTCCGTAACTCGATAACACGACCGAAAATCGGTTTTTTAACTCGCGAATGTCAATCGTGATCGAATCAAATACATTTTGATGAATGTTATAAACTTATAAAATAAAGTTTTATGACTCACACTTTAACCAACAAAAACAACATAAAAATCGGAAATTTACCGAAATTTCGTAGCTCAGCAAACGCGACACGAATCGAATAAACAAAACTCGAATCCGACAAACTAATACTTGAATATCCATTATAAACAATCTAAAATACAATTTGAAGTATTTTAGAAATTTAGAACATCAATTTTTATAACCCTTATATTAAGCATAAAAACAACACAATTTAAAGCTTTGAAATGTGCAAGACTTGTGAGATTTTAATACAAATAAATACCACAACTAATACATATTATATTTTATCAAAAAAATAAAATAAAAACTCCAAATTATCATGCCAAAACCGGACCTCCCCTTCTCCCACTCAAATCCTCTCTTTTTCTTACAAAACTCCACTCACAATGTTAAGATTCCATGCAAAGCCTTCACCATTTTCACACTCTTTCTTTCCATCATTTCCTCTCTTTTCTCTCAAGAAAAACACACACAAAAACTCTCTTTTCACACACTAAACTCCAGAAAATATTCATCCAAAGATCATCATCTCAAAGGTGTTCTTCCATTAAAACACATCTCTTAAGGTAGAATCACCATTCCTAGCTTCCATTTCATACTTTCTTTATGTTTATTTCATGTAAATACATGGATTTTATGCCTATTTCATGTCTAAAATTCTCATTCAAGGGTTGATGGTTTGTAGGTTCCCTTACACTTGTTTAAGTGTTTAAACAAAAGGGCAACCCATGATCAAACCGAAATCAAACCGAAAAATCGTCTTTTTAGTGTTTGAATGCTTATTTACTTGTTCTTGCTAGAATAAATGGTTTAAAATGTTAAAATATGTTTATGTTTCTGTAAAACACATGTTCATGCATAAAAGACAAGACTTCAATCTTTGGATGATGTCTAAAAATCGTTTGGTAGTGAAATCACACCAAAAAGATCACTTTGTCATGCATGTAATCTGTCCAGATTTTTACCCTACTTGAAACGACCATAACTCAGTGAATAATGGTCCAAAAATCTTGATTTTTCTTCTGGAATTTAGCTTAATGTCTCACCTTTAAAACCCTACTAGTCTCACTCAAATCCATTTAGTTTACGACCTCCAAATGTATCACACAAAACTGATACGCAAACAGTAACTTTTCTGTGAGTACCTTTTTCTGATACTTGTTCATGGGTCTTAAGGTGTTCCATAAATCTAAGAAAAATTATTTTAGACTCCTAACATGTATATCTCAGTATTATAAAAAGATAGGAATTTATCTTAATGATTAAGTATTTTTAGAAAATGCATGAACATCATGCATTATTTTAGTCTTGTAAAATGTAAATAATTGTGTTGTGATGAATCAAAAATACAAAAATACTAGATAAAATGTGTTAAAATTTTGGGGATTATTTTTCTCAGTAACTAGATCATAAAAAGAGTCTTGAAAATAAAAATGGGAATTTTTGGTAAAACATAAGTATTTTCCCTAAATTAATGCAAACAAAGCCAAATAATTATGGGAAAATTCCAGTGTCATTTTCCTCAGAAAATGACACTATCCTCAAAATTTCACACTCTTTGGAAGTGTTTTGATACGTTTTCCGATTTACGTCTTGTTAAAACGCATAATGTTTGGAACCAAAGTTTCAGTGCTCAAAATGACTTGAAAATTTTACACAAACCTAAAAATGGTTAAAAAATGATCTGGTAAAAATTCCAGAATTTTTTGTGAATAATTACTATTTTTTCCATATTTATCCCACTTTTTAGACATAAAATGATTATAAATAATCCATAGGTCTAAAAATCCCCAAATTTTCACAGAAAATTTGTGAACTATATTTCGTGTTTCATACCAAGTTTGGTAATTTTTAGATGTTCTATTCATGTATTTTCATTATTTTGTTGACAACTCGAACAATTACCGGCAACGTTAATTAAAGGGAAATTCGAACTTTTTCGGCAATTTGTAATTTAATTAGCTAGCTAAGCAATCCTAACAAACCGTATTAGTCGAGGAACTAATTAGAAACCTTGTGTTCTTAGGAATTGAATAGGAGTCAAACCCGGTCGGTACGCGCATTACATCCATCTCTACGCTCATACTAAACAGTGAGTACACAGCCCCTCTTTTAAACGATTTACTTAAATGTTTTGGGGTGAAAAGCATGCTATATGATTTAATTACTATATTTGGATTACAAATACTATTCTTATGCTATACTTGAATTACGAATGCTATGCTCGTTTTACAAATGCTATGCTCGTTTTACAAATGTTATCCTTGATTTACAAATGCTATGCTACGCTATATGCTATGCTTACTTTCGAATACTTGACATGGTTAAAATGTCGTATTGATTACGAATAACTTCTTGAATATTTGAAGTTTATACGAACATGATTATATGCTTGTTTTCTATCGTATCTAAAGTCCCCGGTATATCTACACGACCATTAACTCTATATGAGCCAAATGATGCATATGAATAGTACTATTTGGGAGCGAGACCACCTCCCCACTCACGCGGCCACGTGAGTGCATCCCATCATCCTTAATGCCAACGATAGGGCATCTCTCTTTTGGGGCAAAGGTTTATCGGTTGTAGGTTTGGTTGTGGACTCAAGCATAATAATTCATTGTGACTATAGACATTATAACGTGATAGCTTAGAAATTTCATAAACGACTATAAATGTATGACGTTTTGACATTTGAAATGATATTTCTTTGAAACTATAACCCTTATGACCCGAGCTTTACAATGACTTTGTCATTTAAAACGATATTTCTTTGGAATTATAAACCTTATGACCCGAGCTTTACAATGACTTTGTCATTTAAAACGATATTTCTTTGGAATTATAAACCTTACAACCCGAGCTTTACAATGACTTTGAAACGATATTTCTTTAAAACCATAAATTCTATAACCTAAGTTTTATACTATAAATCGTTGTAGTTTCGAACAATGATGAAGGTGGTTTCATAATAACGCCTCGTATTCTTATGAACCTCGACATAATAATCTGTTGAGATTGTAAACATTTTGACATTGATTTGATGATCCTTTGATATATAAACGTAACTTGAACTTATTAAACACTACAACTTGAGTTTTATAAACGTGAATTGAACATTCCTTTGAAAATACGAGTGTGGCGTTATAAATGAATCAAGACTTTTAATTGAGTTTCAAAGGGAATCGCTCCTAAACGAATCTCGTACTTAATTAAACATCTTTTGCGAACAAAACATCGAATCACGAATGAATCTAACTATCAAATGAGTATCGCTCTTAAATGAGCCTTGTTTTAATGAATTACTTTCATAATTATCTTCGCAATAGCGCTTGACTATCCTACAATTTGATTTTCAGATGATTATCGTCTTTGTATGAGCCTCAGCACTAAACAGACCACTTTTGCGAACTAATCACGTAGTAACGTGGAACTTTTAAACTAGACTTTGTAAACACTTGAAAAGGGTCTTCCATTACACAAAACCTGTGTACTCACCAACTATGTTTCATAGTTGACCTGTTTATTTTTACATGCTTTTCAGGAATTAGTCACCACTTGTTTACTGAAGCTAAACTCGTTATATGATCTATGCTGCTATAGCGTTACGGGATTTTCTCTTTTGGATGTAATCGCATGTTTAGATTATTTACTTTTGTGTTGTAAACGCTTGTAAGACTCTATGTAATGTATTAATTGTGGACCGTTGAACGGTGATGTTTTGTAATTTTCGATTATGAAATCATTGTACTGTTACATCTCGTGTTTCCGCTTTTGCGGGGTGTGACAGGATCTGCCAGAAAAATGAGAGATGATGATGATGATGTTATTGATGATGAAGAAGGAAAGTTGGATTCTACAACTGAGCAAGCTCCTGAAGAAGTGCCTAGATGCCTTCAACCCGGCAGACAGAAGAACAGTTATAGGATCCATTCTAGAATCCTGAAAAACAACCTGCTTTGGAAGAAGAAGATAAGTCATTGAAGAAGAAGAAAACCCAAACCAATGGGATTTGAGTACCCTGAACGCATGCTAGATGAAGACAAAGCACTATTCAGAGAAGCATTATAGTTGGGAATCACCATTGAAGAGCTTAAGGCTGCAAATCAATTCAAGCTTGATGTTTATTCTCAGTATGTCAGAGATAACATCAGACCAGAAGATCAAGAGGACTCCATTTATGCATGGAAATTAAACATGACCTTCGAAGAGTACAAATCTGTTGCTGGCATTGAAGTTGAACAAACAGAAGAAGAAGAAGAAGAAGTTCTACTTGCAGAAGCTAAGAGTTTTGGTTTTGACTCTGTTGAGGCTTATTTGAAAAATTTTAATGCCGAGAAAGAAAAGGAAAAGGATATCAAGAAGAATGAGAGTCCTGCAAACAAACTAGCCAAAGCAGAAAATGTTAAGGCTATGAAGGAGAAGCTAGCTCATAGGGCTGTCACTAAAGTTCTGCCAAATCTCATGCATTAGCCTTTGAACAAGCAAGGTTGATTGCTGAAGCCAAAAAGACGGTTGAAAGTAGAGGAGATAAACCTGGTAGTGCTCATATACCCCAACCAAAGTCATCAAACATAGTTGACAGCTTTTAAAATGTGATAGAAGTTACATTGAAAAGATCCCATAAAAACAAACAAGGGACATGTACATATTCAGCTTTTATTCTCATAAATTTTTTGAAGAATTATAAGTCTTTAGTATGCCGACATGTGTTAAGGTTTTGTCAACATCAAATAGGGGGAGATTGTTAAGGCATGATCCTTCTTATGATGATTTTATGATGACAACAACTTGTAATTAAAACTATGGTTATGGCTTAGTCATCCAACATTGGAATTATTCATTTTGGTCCAAAGTCATCTGTATGTTGGTTACAAAGAATTTACTGTGCTAAGCTCACCCAGCACACAGAAACTGCCAGTTTACCCAGCACACAAGAGATGAGTATTGTGACAACCGTCAAAAATCTCAGGTCATAAACGCACTTAAATTCCTAGTATATCTAATTATGTTTACAACACTCTAAAATCCTAGTGAAAAGTATAGGTTACGATTCCTTAAGTACCGAAACCGTAAGTTAACGAAATCATGTAACGTTTTAGAATATTGCTTAGCTGTGACAACCGTCAAAATCTCAGGTCATTGCCGCGCTTAAATCTCTAGAATCTCAAGTTTCATTTATAGCATTTTAAAAATCCTAACGGAAAGTCTAGGTTACGACTCCTTAAGTACCAAAACTGTAAATTACTGAAATCGCGTAACGTTTTAGAAGATTGCTTAGCGGACTTTAAGACCGTGAACAACATTAAATTAGGTTACAAATTGCCAAAGAAAACAATTGAAATCTAATTTCATTCATCAACACAAAATACTTATCATATCTCAAAAATCGGAAAATTAATCGAAATTCCGTAACTCAGTAAACGTGACTCGAACCGAATAAATAAAACTCGAATCCGACAAACTAAAACTTGAAAACCCATTATAAACAATCTAAAATACAATTTGAAGTATTTTAGAAATTTAGAACATCAATTTTTATAACCCTAATATTAATCATAAAAACAACACAATTTAAAGCCTTGAAATGTACAAGACTTGTGCATTTTTGTTACAAATAAATAACACAATTAATATAAATTATATTTTGACAAAAAAATGAATATTAGAACTCATTTTAATCCCTAAAAACCGGACCCCCCCCCCTTCCCCTCTCTCATTTTTCCACTCAAAACTCCACTAACTACATTAGATTCCATGCAAAAGTCTTATACCACTTACACACTCTTCCTCTCATCATTTCTCTCATTTTCTCTCAAGAAAACACACACAAAACCTCTCTTTTCACACACTAAACTCCAGAAAATATTCATCCAAATATCATCATCTCAAAGGTGTTCTTCCATTAAAACACATCTCTTAAGGTAGAATCACCATTCCTAGCTTCCATTTCATACTTTCTTTATGTTTATTTCATGTAAATACATGGATTTTATGCCTATTTCATGTCTAAAATTCTCATTCAAGGGTTGATGGTTTGTAGGTTCCCTTACACTTGTTTAAGTGTTTAAACAAAAGGGCAACCCATGATCAAACCGAAATCAAACCGAAAAATCGTCTTTTTAGTGTTTGAATGCTTATTTACTTGTTCTTGCTAGAATAAATGGTTTAAAATGTTAAAATATGTTTATGTTTCTGTAAAACACATGTTCATGCATAAAAGACAAGACTTCAATCTTTGGATGATGTCTAAAAATCGTTTGGTAGTGAAATCACACCAAAAAGATCACTTTGTCATGCATGTAATCTGTCCAGATTTTTACCCTACTTGAAACGACCATAACTCAGTCAATAATAGTCCAAAAATCTTGATTTTTCTTCTGGAATTTAGCTTAATTTCTTACCTTTAAAACCCCACTGGTCTCACTCAAATCCATGGAGTATTCGACCTCCAAATGTATCACACAAAACTGATGCGCAAACAACTACCTTCCTGTGAGCAATCTTGTTGTGATACATGTTCATGGTGCTTAAGGTGTTCAATAAATTAAAAAAAAAAAAAAAATTTAGACTCCTAACAAGTTTATATCAGTAGAATAAAAAGATAGTAATTTATCTTTTTGATCTCATATTTTTAGAAAATGCATGAACATCATGCATTGTTGAAAGCTTGTAAATATTAAATACTTGTGTTATGATGATTCAAAAATACATAAGTGCTAGATAAAACGTGTTAAAATTTTGGGGATTATTTTTCTCAGTAACTAAATCATAAAAGGAGTCTTGAAAATAAAAATGGGAATTTTTGGTGAAACATAAGTATTTTTCTCAAATTAATGCAAATTAAGCCTATGAAAAGTGAAATAATCATGAAAAACACTTTTGAACACCAAATAATTTTGGGAAAATTTCAGTGTCATTTTCTGAGAAGTGAAATAATCATGAAAAACACTTTTGAACACCAAATAATTTTGGGAAAATTTCAGTGTCATTTTACTCAGAAAATGACACTATCCTCAAAATTTAACACTCTTTGGATGTGTTTTGATATGCTTTCCGATTTACGTCTCGTTGAAACGCATAATGTTGGGAACCAAAGTTCCAGTGCTCAAAATGACTTGAAAATTTTACACAAATCTAAAAATGGGTAAAAACGGATCTGGTAAAAATTCCAGAATTTTTCGTGAATAATTACTATTTTTCCTATATTTATCCCACTTTTTAGACGTCAAATGATTATAAATAATCCATAAGTCTAAAAATTCCCAAATTTTCACAGAAAATTTGTGAACTATATTTCATGTTTTATACCAAGTTTGGTAATTTTTAGATGTTGTATTCATATATTTCTATTATTTTGTTCACAACTCGAACAAATACCGATAATGTTGTTTAAACGGAAATTCAAACTATATCGGCACTTTGTAATTTAATTAGCTAGCTAAGCAATCCCAACAAACCGTATTAGTAGAGAAACTAATTAGAACCCTCGTGTTCGTAGGACTAGGATAGGAGTCATACTTGTCTAGCACGCAGAAGACATCCGAACTAAAATGCTCAAACCCGATTGTGATTTTCATAGCCCCTAACTTTAAACGCTTTGATATGTGTTGGGGTGAGATTACATGCTTTTTGTTTATGGTTACAAGTACATATAAACAGTTACTTATTGCATAAGTTTCTACTATTCAAATTAGATGGGTCTCTATCATGAATTGTTAGTTATAGACTTAAACGCGAATATTGTGAATAGATCTATTGGGTTAACACCCCCGTCCGGGTTGGTCGCGCCAACTCGAAAAACGGACGCATGATTATTTGACCCACTACGAGTATTGTGAATAGAACACTTGCGAGGCAACTAAATTGTTAAGGTTTCAATTCATGAGCTTATTGCAATAGTAATACACTTTGATATTGTGGTAAGGCAATATAACTTGAAATCTCGTAACCACGGGTCTATTTTACAAACTCTTACACCTATGAACTCACCAACTTTATGTTGAGGTATTTTAACATGTATTCTCAGGTAACCAAGGCGCTACTTAGTTGTGCCGTTGTGTTGCACTTTTGACGCAGGAGTTGCATCCACTTGGAAGGACTTAGCATAAACTTTGTCATTTTGAATTAAGCTTGTTATTCGATAAAGTTTGTAACCATATTTTTAAGATTTCAAACTTGGATGTCTTACTTTTGATGACTATGTAATTCAACAGTGTTTGTTCTATTAGAAGTCGTTCATTGTAATCTTTGTTTATGATCCACGTACGTCGCGCCTCCACCCGAGATGGGGGTGTGACATTTGCGGACTTTAAGATGAGGAACAACATTAAATTAGGTTACAAAGTGCAAAAGAAAACAAATGAAATTTAATTTCATACATCATCACAAAATATTTATCATATCACAAAAACCGGAGTTTAATCAGAAATTCCGTAACTCTGTTAACGCAATCGGAAATTGAATAATTAATTTGCGAATGTCAATCGTAAACAAATCATATACATTATGATGAAAATTATAAACTTATAAAACAAAGTTTTACAATTCAAACTTTAACTCTCAAAACTTGTACAAATTAAATATATAACTTGTAATCTTTTCTACACATATTAATTTGACAAAAAAAAATATAATAAAGAAACCAACCCCCCCCCCCCCTCACTTGACTAGTCAAATCTCTCCACTCACCTCATTTGATTCCATGCAAACCATTACCACCACTTCCACACTCTTTCACTTAATCATTTCTCTCAATTCTCTCTCAAGAAACACACAGAAACTCTCCCAACACACACTAATTTCCAGCCACATTTTGATTAAATATCATCTCTTTGAAGGTGTTCACACACCAAAATCAACCTTCTAAGCTATAAACACCATCCCTAGCTTACATTTCTTGCATTTACTTTCTTTAAATTCATGAAATACTTGGATTATATGCCTTAATCATGGTTATAATCCACATACATGAGTTTGATGTTTGTAGGTTCCCTTAAAATTGTTTAAGTGTTAAAAGAAAAGGGTAACCCATGATCAAACCGAAATCAAATCGAAAAATCGTCTTTTTTGTCTTTAAAATTAATATTTACATGCTTTTGCAAGATTAAAAGGGTTAGAATTGTTAGAAATCATTCCGAACACATCATGGCCGTATGTTAAACACCATGAGTGTGTTATAACAAAGATTTAAAGGATTTAATGATCAAAAGCTTGGTTGCAAGTGTGTGTTCTTCTTAATGAACCGAAAACCCGATTTATGGGCTTGCATGTACCAAAATTCGTAGCTAGATCTTGATATATGATAAATATATTTAAGTTTTTGTAAAATACATGTTCCTGCAATCTGTCCCGTTTTTTACCCCAATTTGATCGACCAAAACGGTCCAAAAATCTTGATTTTTCTTCTGGAGTTTAGCTTAATGTCTTAGCTTTAAAACCCCACCAGTCTCACTCAAATCCATTGAGTATTCGACCTCCAAATGTGTCACACAAAACTGATGCGCAAACAGGAAACAATCTGTGAGCATCTTGTTATGATGCATGTTCATGGGATCTAAAGTGCTCATTAAATCTACACAAAAAATTGTTTTTAGACACTTAACATATGTATCTTAGTAGGGTGAAAATATAGTATTTTATTTGGGTGATCTTATATTTCTAGAAAATGCATGAATATCATGCATTGTTTTAGTCTTGTAGTTGTGAATACTTATGTTGTAATGTTACAAAAATACAAAAATACTTGATAAAACGTGCTAAAATTATGGGGTTTATTTTTCTCAGTAACTTAAACAAAAGAAGAGTCTTGAAAATAAAAATTAGAATTTTTGAAAAAACACAAGTATTTTTCCTAAATTAATGGTAACAAAGCCTATAAAAGGTGAATTATTCATGAAAATTACTTTTAAGTCTCAAATAATTATGGGAAATTTTCTGTGTCAGTTTTCTCATAAAATGACACTATACTCCAAATTTCACACCTTTTAGAGGTGTTTTGTTATGTCTTTCGATTTACGTCTCGTTAAAACGTATAATATTGGGAACCAATGTTCCAGTGCTCAAAACGACTTGAAAATTTACACAAATCTAAAAATGGGTAGAAACTGTCTTGGTAAAAATTCCTGAATTTTTCATGAATATTTGCTATTTTTCCCAATTTTACTTCACTTTTTAGACATAAAATGATTATAAATAATCTATAAGTCTAAAAACACCCAAATTTTACCAAGTTTGGTAATTTTTGGATGTTGTATTCATATATTTCCATTATTTTGTTCACAACTCGAACAAATACCGACAACGTTATTTAAATGGAAATTCAAACAATAACAACACTTTGTAATTTAATTAGCTAACTAAGAAATCCTAACAAACCGTTTTAGACGAGAATCTAATTAGAAACCTTGTGTTCATAGGACTTGGATATGAGTCATACCCTGTCGGCACGGGCATTACATCCATCCGTACGCTCACTCTAAATTGTGAGTATTCACAGTCCCTCTTTTTAAATGTTTTACTTAATGTTTTGGGGTGAAAAGCATGTCTACATGATTTCAAACGCTATACTTGATTTACAAATGTTACACTTATGCTATGTTCGATTTACAAATGTTATGCTTATCATATACTCGATTTACAAACGTTATGCCTATGTTATGCTTGATTTAAAATGCTTTGCATGATCACAAACGTTGTATTCGATTGCAAATGATGTGTTAAATGTTTACTGTTTATACTAACATGATTATGTGCTTGTTTTATCTATCGTATCTAAAGTCCCCGGTTTGAATCTTTTACACGACCATTAACTCTATATGAGCCAATTGATGCATATGGAGAGTACTATTTGGGAGCAGGCCACCTCCCCACTCAAGCGGCCACGTGAGGGCATTCTATCTCTCTAAAATGCCGACGATATGGCATATCTTTGGGGCGTTGAAATCGGTCTAGGGTTGGTTGTGGATTCAAGCATAATAATTCATAATGACTATAAACATTTTGACATTGACAGAATAACTCATTGAAACTATAAATTATAACATGAGATTTACAAACTTGATATTATAATTCATCGTGGTTATAGACATCATAAACACGATTTCATGATAACTCTTCATATCTATATAAACCTTGACTTGACAATTCATTGTGATTATAAACATTTTAACACTGACTTGATGATCCATTGAAACTATAAACATGACAACTTGAGCTTTATAGACGTTACAACTTGAGTTTTATAAACGAGACATGAATATTTCTTTTGAAAACATGAGCGTGATGCTATAAACGAAACATGACTTTGAAACATAATTGAACTTCAAAGGGAATTGCTCTTAAATGAGTCTCGTTCTTAAATGAACCTCTTTTACGTATAAAACATTGATTCATAAATGAATCTAACTTTCTCATGAGTATTGCTCTTAAATGAGCCTTGTTCTTAAAGAACTACTTTTTATAACTACTCGTGTCAAAGCGCAAATCTTTCCTAAACTTGATTTCAAGAACTTTTTGGTGAATATCGCTCCTATATGAGCCTCGTTTCTAATGGACTACTTTTGCGAACTAATCACGTAGTAACGTGGATCTCTCTAAACTAGATTTTGAAAATTCTTGAGAAGGTCTTTCTTTACCAAAAACTTGTGTACTCACCACCTATTTTTCATAGTAGACCTGTTTATTTTTACATGCTTTTCAAGACTTGGCCATAATTTGACAATTGAAGCTAAACCTGTTTTCTAATCTATGTTGTTGTAGTGTTACGGATTTTGTGTCCTTTGGATGTAATCGCATGTCTAGATTATGTACTTTTGCGTTGTTACGTGTGTAAGTCTTAATGTAATGTGTTATTTGTAGACCGTTGAACGACGAACTTTTGTAATTTTCGATTATTATATCATTGTACTATTACATCTCGTGTTTCCGCTTTAGCGGGGTGTGACAGAAAATAGTATCAGAGTCGAAGGTTATAGAAACACCGGTTCTCCTTAGGGAAGCCTAGAAACTATAACCATTAAGTTAGTGTCCCTTTGAGTATGACTAGTTCGGGTGTTACATTATTCAAATTTAATTTAACATAGCTGATCAACTATGTACAGTTAAAGGAGAAGCGATGCAATATCGGAATTGGTTATAGAAATAGGGTACGCTTTAGAACTCACTTAAGCTAGTACGATTTCTTTAAGTGTGCTAAGTCCCTTCATAAGCTAGGACTCGATATACCTCTAGGAACTAAGTTCTCTTTTGGTAGTCTTATCACGTCGCGTTTCTCATTCCACACCACCGAATCGGCCAACTGTTCTAGTTACGTCACTAGTCAACCTAGGACTAACCCACCTAACACCAAACCCGAGGAAGAGGAGCTCTCGATGGAGAACGAATCCACACACGAAATGAGCGATGACACGTCACCTACGCCCATTTTATCCCAGTCACCGCCATAAGGTTTACGCTTGAGAATCACCGCACGTAATATCGTCGCCATACTCGCCCGATTATTTTTAAGAGCTCTACGTCCAATAGCCGTGAAACCTCTGAGAATCGTTTTCGGATTCCCGAAATCACGAAACCCTTATATGACCTTCCGGATAGCACGTAGTATGAATGCCGTAACCACCAAGCTTCAAATTAAGCAGGCAAGAAGTGCCCATCAAAGATAGATTCTAGTAGATGCGACGGAATTTGATAGAAAAGCAGACTCATCGCACGATCAAGGCTTTAAAAACCGATTTTAGACACGAAGTAACTGGCGATACTTCAAGAGTATCATCTGACACCCGTGCTACCCGAACCAGTTTCCAAGGACCACACATTAGGCATACGGCTAGAAAGAGAGTTTCGATACTAAGGAGAGTAACGATGGTAGTACCGCATCAGGAAGCGGAGGAGATGCCACTTACAGCAGCACTGATGTACAACTAGGTAGAAAGGTTAGAGCAATTGTCAGAGTATACGTATAACACCCCTCTTTCTATTTAAGAATATAATATTGATAAACTCGGAAGCATGAATTTAAAATACATTACCTTAGTATATATCAAACATTATACATAAACAGTTAACATTTTTCAATATTTACATTACATTCAAACTGTTTAAGACTACCAAAGGCGGGGTATTATAAAAATTCACAAAACAAGGTTTATTACAAAACCATATCAGAGGCCTAAAGCGCAGTCAAACATTCCCTGATCAACCATTCACCTCCTGCACCCACAATTAAACAAAACATATCCTGCAGGAAGTAAAATGAGGGGTTAGCACAAAGCTAAGTGAATAGGTTCATCACACAACATTCAACTTAGCATAACCAGTTGTTTACACCAAATAATCGTAAACACACATAATTTCAATGAGGATCGGTGGCTCTGGGGATATCATAATACCCGGGGATTCCCCCAAGAACACTTACCATCAATCCGTATGGCCAATACAGAATAGACCGATAACTACTGGTTATTAAACACATACACAGGTCTCAAACACAACAAATGAATCAAAACCTGTGTAAAACACATAATAACCAGAAGTCCAACTACACGTTGACCTCAATAACATAATTCACATTGGTTCACATACCACGTAGATCAATAATCAATAATCAAGACTAAACAGTCTAATACACATCTACGTTTACTTGTTGTAACCAAATAGTTACAACTAAATCAAATGATGAGTTATGAATCCACTCACCGATACCTCTGACGTCTCCACACTCAGGATCCTTATATCACTGAGTCTTACGTTGATCTGAAACAGAAAATCATACACAAGTCAGAAGTTCGTTCCATAAATATCTTATAGCCTATTTATCAAATCAGGTAATCCCTGAAGTCTAGGCAAACAAAAGTTCAATCAGAAATGAACTTAGAAAAATCCTGCAATAACGTTTAAAACTGAAAAATGTCATTTTCGGGCCCTAGATGACCCCGGATGGCCAAAAACAGCCTAGGCTAATAACATATAGCCTTGATCACTAGGTCGTTTCTGAGTGACCTTGCAAATTTCAATTAAATCCGAGTTAGTGAGATTTTCACAAAACCGCGTCTCAAAAACACTTACGCATTAACAAAACCCTTGCGACACTACCACTGTGTCGCACAACAGAATCCTGCGACACAAACATTGTGTCGCAATGCCCAAAATGGCCGCCTTTAGCGACATAACCAACTGTGTCGCAGAACATTCATGCGACACAACCTGCGACACAACCCTTGTGTCGCAATGAAGAACATACCAGTTCCCAGATTCAAAATTCACGAATTCAAACATGTAATACTCAAATTAACTTATTACAATCGATGTAATTCACTTATAAACAACAACAACACATAACAATCAAATTCTTACCTTGAATTCACGGATCAAAAGCTTCAATTATGAGATTAAAGTTACTTTTCACTTTCTCTCTCAATTCTCTCTCTAAAAACGATTTTAAGGGTTTGGAAATGTTTTGGAAATGATCTGGAAGACTTAGACGGTGTGTATATATATTTAATCTCGCAATTACACTTAAGCTCCTTAGTTAATTTCAGTTCAGCCCGTTTTACGACACAGTCCTGCGACACAACCATTGTCCCTGCGACACAACCATTGTGTCGCACAGACAACCTGCGACACTATCCTTGTGTCGCAGAAAATCAAAAACTTACAAATTTTTTTTTTTTTTTCTAAAGCAATTAGAAAACCAATTAAAATAATAAAATAATAATAATAAAATAATAGAAGTTACCAGACCGCAGGAGAGGATGTTACAATACGACCAGAGCATGGGAGGCAGCGAGTGCAGTGAAGGACACAACTAGGAGGATGATGTTGTTATCCTTGTTAGTGGGAGGACTTGTGTTGCTCACATTGTTGTTGTTTATCTAGGGTGCTATGCTCCGGGGATAGTGATAATCGAAGTGCTTAGTGACAAAAACTGAGATTGTTAAAACTTTTTGTACAAAAGAAACATTTTCTGTTTTGATATCCTAAAATGTTTTAGCGGCTTTGAAATTAAAACTTTTGTGCTAAGATTTTGTTTAAAAAAAAAAAAAAGGCTATTATGATGCATGTCTTATTCAAAAACCGTGTAGGAAATGTTGGTTTAATATAATGAAAACTTTTGACGTTTTGTTTACCTACACGATTATTATTATTACAAACCCCAAGTTTTGTAGTATATCGTGCGTGAAAATTTTTAAGGTCAAGTTCGTACAAAAGAAAAACTCCATTTTGTCACTAATGTTAGGACGCACTGTCATAGGAAATGGCAGGCTTCGCTATGAACGGTTACTTGTTCGACAACGACTCAATCCATGAGGAACAAATTCAGTACGAATACCTTGATGAGGAGGTAGTTCCAATGGATGAGATAGTCGACGAAGTTGACGAGAACCAGAACATCGAGATAATACATATAGACGAGTATGAAAGATTGAGAGATCAAACGGAAGAATTAGATGCTCGAGTTTGGGAATTCAGGATGAGGTGCAACACCTATGAGTTAGAGTAGAGAGTTGCAAGAAGGCCTATTCTCGTGCAAATCAAAGACAAAATTTACTTTTTAAAGAAGCGGGCAAATTACTTTAAAGAAAGAACTAAGTCATGGATCATGAAGAAGTGTCAGCGAGTCACAGAAGACACGGTGATCTACGTTGCATCACCCTGTTACAAAGACCTGCTTATGACACGTTATTACCCACATGATCTAGACTTAGATTAGCGTAGAAGTAGAAAGCGTCTCGGATATATATATATATATGTACGTACAAAAAGTATTGAGACGTAGATAAGGATGAAGGCCTTGATCGTTTTGTAACATGCGTCTCAAAATTTTGTACAATGCTCAATCCATCCTTATATATGTATAAAAGCTTATTACCTTCCTAGTTGTGGTACAACAATTAAATTTAATGAGTGCCATTTCAAATGGACGAATATAAGGCACGAAAGCAAATCATGTGAACAAACGAAAGGCTAAAGGCCAAAAGAGAAGGAAGATCGTTAATAAGTCGAATAGAAACCCAAAACCGATCAGAAACTTCGCGATCACCACTACCAAACCAAAGCGATACACTGGCCCTCAGCCGAGGTACAACAAGTATAAATTCCATCATGAGGGAGATAGTACCGGACTGCATCCTAAATCTAGAAAACGAACTATTCAACATCGACTTAATCCCGATTGAGCTAGGTAGTTTTGATGTAGTAGTTGGCATGGACTGGCTAGCTAAAAATCACGCGAACATAGGATGTCACGAAAAGGTGATAAGAATACCCATACGGAAAACGAAATACTCGTTGTACACGGAGATAAACCCGGAAGGAGCTTGAAGATGGTGTCACCCATGAAGATTCGCAAATACCTGAAAAAGGAGTATCTTGTTATTCTAGCTCATGTAGTTGAGAAGGAGTTGGAAGAAAAATGTATGCAAGATATTCCGGTAGTGCGCGAATACCCCGAAGTATTTCACACGACTTACCTAGACTTCCCCCGCTTAGACAAGTTGAATTCCGAATCGAATTAGTTCTAGGAGCCGCCCCGATAGCTAAGGCACCATACCACCTAGCACCTGTAGAGATGCGGGAACTATCTAGTCAACTCCTAGAGCTTCTGGAGAAAGGATTTATTAGACCTAGTTCGTCACCATGGGGAGCCCTAGTTCTGTTCGTTAAGAAGAAAGATGGATCGTTACGAATGTGTATCGAATATAGAGAGTTGAACAAATTAACGATCAAAAACTGATACCCTCTCCCTCGAATCGACGATCTATTCAATCAAGTGCAAGGAGCTTCATACTTCTCGAAAATCGACCTGCGGTCTAGTTATCATCAATTACGAGTCCATGACGAGGACATACCCAAAACCGCATTCTGAACCCGATATGGACATTACGAGTTCACGGTTATGCCATTCGGTCTGACAAACGCGCCTGCAATGTTCATGGATTTAATGAACAGAGTATATAGCGCATACTTAGATAAATTCGTGATAGTATTCATCGACGATATACTAATCTACTCACGAAGCGAGGAAGATCACGAACAACACTTAAGGCAGATATTGAAACTGTTGGGACATGTTATTGTGACAACAGATCTAGCTTGTAAAATTGGTTTTGACTCTTAAATGTATGATATTAACTTATTATTATTAATTGTTAAAATGTTATTAGGCAATTATCGTTTTTAAGTTAAAGTCAAATTCGCGAATTGAGAAGTCAACTCGCAGGTTTGACCTGCGAGTTGAGATCTCACCTCGCAGCCATCTGGGCTCGCAGATATTTGGACTCGCAGCTTTACTTGCGAGCTGAGATTTGGGCTCGCAGTCCATCTGGACTCGCAGGCCCATGGGCTGCGAGTTGAGTCAACTCGCAAAGCCCATGGCCTGCGAGTTGAACCAAATATAAATAATTTAATGCTGCTCAAAATTTAAAAGAGAACTTGTCTAGAAATCTGTGCAATAATTACACACACCAAATATTTAATTATTCTCCTCGAAATTCGTGCTGATATAAAGGCTATCATTGAATAGGCTCGGTTTTGATTGTTTAACACTAGTTAATATCAAAACGAAGCTTGTTAATTGATAGATTAGTTATATAAGCATGAAACCTTAAGTATTGAGGGATTCCGCACCTTAATACCTAAAAGATAATCCGTTATCGCTAACCAAGATCTAGAGACCTTACAATTGGTATCAGAGCTTTCGGGCTTAGAAACGTTGTGGTTACAAGGTTTGTGGTTATATAACAACTTAGGGGTTGTTTTACGAACGAAATCTACTGATTTATTCGTAAAAATACCAAAAAGTTCAATTCCCGGATTTCGAGGCGCCGTTTTGCGAGTTGAGATTAGGGTTTCAACTGTTACTTGCGAGTTGAGATCAGCTGCGAGTTGAGATTCACTTGCGAGTTGAGATTGAACTTGCGAGTTGAGATTCAGTTGCGAGTTGAAAGTCCCTTGCGAGTTGAGATCAGCTGCGAGTTGAGATTCACTTGCGAGTTGAGATTGAACTTGCGAGTTGAGATTCAGCTGCGAGTTGAAAGTCCCTTGCGAGTTGAGATCAGCTGCGAGTTGAGATTCACTTGCGAGTTGAGATTGAACTTGCGAGTTGAGATTCAGCTGCGAGTTGAAAGTCCCTTGCGAGTTGAGATCAGCTGCGAGTTGAGATTCACTTGTGAGTTGAGATTGAACTTGCGAGTTGAGATTCAGCTGCGAGTTGAAAGTCCCTTGCGAGTTGAGATCAGCTGCGAGTTGAGATTTACTTGCGAGTTGAGATCAGCTGCGAGTTGAAATCTACTTGCGAGTTGAAATTCTTTGCGAGCTGAAATCCATTGCGAGTTGAGATTCACCTGCGAATTGAACTTACAAATTTTTGTGATTTGACAACTTTTGAGACTTACCAAGATGTCTGACTTGAGTAGAATGATTGAAATGGAACACGAGGTTGGAAAATCTATTGTTCCACCAAAATTGCTTCGACTCGAGGACTATTATGGGTGGAAAGACAGATTCGAAAGTTACTGTAGATTCCACGACATCACCATTTGGCTGTGTATTAAGAACGGATATGTTGCACCTACAGCTGAGGTAGGGAATGCAACTGTGATTGTGCCTTACGACAGGATGAATGACAATCAGAAGAAAGAATTCACTATTGATAATAAGGCACATTCATCGATAAAAATGAGCCTTCCCAAGGAAATCAATCACCAATTGAAGTCCTTTCACACAGCTAAAGAGCTCTGGAATGCTCTAAAGAAAAGGTGTGAGGGAAGCCGTCAGGTGAAGGCAGGCAAGTGTAATCTTCTGAAAAAGCAGTTTATGGTATTTAAAGCTTTTAGAGAAGAGGACCTTGAAGCCTACACTACCCGGTTTTATCATTTATTAAGTGAACTTGACGACCACAAAATTTTCTACAATGACAAGGAGAAAACTGACAAATTCATTGAGGGTTTGCCTTGTAAGTGGGAAATGTATGGTATCATGCTTAAGGATAATGATGAGAGATACGCCACCATGACCCTAGAGCAGGCAATTGACAAGGTAAGGGGTTATGATTTCTCTAAAAAGACGAGAGATACAGATTCTGATCATCTACAGAATCCTGGTCTATACCATGGAAAGACCAGTATCTCTAATCCTTCATCCAATTCGACCACTGCATTGTTTGCTGGTGAAATTGATGAACTCGGAGAAATGTTAACCGAGGATATGTGCTTCATAGCTTCGGATGGCGGTGAAAGATGAAGCAGGAATACTACCTCTGATAAGTCCACTCAAGGGCATCATAAGATGCCGATGAGTGTGAACTCTACTGAACAACAACTCTCGGTGCTGGCATCGTTCGTTGCTTCCTATGAAAACTACATTCAAGGGAAGATCAACGATCTTGCACAATTTGATGAGGACTACGATCAAGTAGATCCTGATGACTTAGAGGAAATGGACCTTCAGTGGCAGCTTGCTATGGTGTCAAGGAGGGTTAAAAATTTCCTGAAACGAACGGGTAGAAGAGTTGTTGGAAACCGACCTGGATTCGACAAATCCAAGGTTAAGTGTTATAACTGTCAAGGTTACGGACACTTTGCCAGGGAATGTCAACGACCAAAAATTGATACTGGCGCTGCTAAACAAGACTCGGGAAGTACTTAAGCTTCAAAAGTCTTAGTAGTTCAACAAGTAGATGGTTCTTATGATTGGTCCACTCAGCCTGAGCAAGCCCTCATGGCTGAGATAGACGATCAAGAGAAACTGACTGAATCCACTTCTTACATGCCAACTGCTGAGGAACCTGAAGCCAATGTGCCACACATAGAAGTCAAGGGGAGCGATGAAGATGTGCTCTACATCAATTCGACTGAAGAAATGAGTCCCGATGACTTCGTTGCATACATGGCTGACGTTCAGACAGATAAGAAAAAGGTATGTCTGGATCTTCTTACTCTTACTGATGTTTGCTATTTAGTTATTGATTTACAAACTCAGGTTAGAGTTTTTGCAGAATCTAACAAAACCTTAACATCCGAATTAGATATAGCTAAGTCTGATGTTCGTAGGTTAGGTGAGGATAAGGTAGCATTAACAGAAAAGATTAAGAGTGATGCCTTAGATAAGACCAGTCTGACCGACATGATTAATGAACAATGTATTAAGATAGACGGGTTATATCTAAACCTTAATGAGCTAAACAGAAATATTGCTATTAGGGATAAAGAACTCTCAGAGTCAAACATGAAGTTGGTAGAGCTAAATAGAAAACTTGAAGGTTATAGGACATCTTCTTTGACCTTAGATAGAATCATTAGCTCACAACGTAGCGTGAAGGATGTAACTGGCCTAGGTTACTCTTACTGAGAACAATGCTTGCAGATTCAAGGCTTCCGGTCATATTTTGGGCAGAAGCAGTGAATACAGCATGTCATGTTCTCAATCGGGTCCTTACGATTAAAAAGCAGAACAAGACATGTTATGAGCTTTTGAACAAAAAGAAACCGAACTTAAAAGGGTTTGAACCCTTTGGAGTTTCATTTACGTTGTTGAAGACAAGTCATCAACCTAAATTTGGTGAGAAGGCTGACGAAGGATACTTCCTAGGTTATGTGCCTAACTCACCAAACAAACGGGTCTTCAATAAAACTTCGGGACGTGTTGAAATAGTTTATAACATTGAAGTTACGAGCTATACACATGACTCACATAAGGGATTAGATTGGCAATTTGATTATTCAGATATTTTCAAGTCATTTAAATTCCCTATCTGTGACTATGTCAGTAACTCAGTTATTCCTGAGCATTTATTGTCGGGAGATGAGGATCCCACTCCTTCTCCAACATCGAGTGCTCAAACGTCTGATGCTAGGACTATTGTCGATACTGATGTGGTCTCTCCTATCGAGTCACAACAACCTCAAGATGATATACCTCAAGAGTGTGAAGATCCTGAAATTGCTTCTCAAAGGATTGTGGATGATGTTCTCACTCCTCTGAGACAATTAAGGATATCAACTACTAATGATGGTATACCACCTTTGGAGGAAATTGGTGCCAACTTACAGGATGATATTCCAGTTGAACCTGTTACTTCAACAAGAATTAATAGGATTCATCCAATTGATAATATCATCGGTGATCCAAATTCTCCTGTTCTGACTCGGAATCAATCTAAAACTAGTACATCCACTCATTCAAGCTTGTATGCTGAAATGAACGAGACAGGGATTTTAAATCTATGTCTATATTCATGCTTTATCTCACAAATTGAACCTAAGAATGTTCAGATAGCTTTGAAAGAAAATTCATGGGTCGAGGCAATGCAGGAAGAACTGTCTCAGTTCACAAAATTGCAAGTTTGGGAGTTGGTTGACTTACCTGTTGGAGAATATCCAATTGGAACTAGATGGGTATTTAAGTGCAAAAAAGACGATCGGGGAATCGTGATTCGCAATAAAGCTCGTCTAGTTGTCCAAGGTTTCAATCAACAAGAGGGGATTGATTACAATTAGGTTATTCTTAGCATTTGCAGCCTCAAAGAAAATAAAAGTATTTCAGCTGGATGTTAAGAGTGCCTTCTTGTATGGCAAAGTCAAAGAAACGGTTTATGTTTCTCAACCACCGGGATTTACGGATCCAAAGTATCCAGATAGAGTATATCGTCTTGATAAGGCTCTATATGGATTACATCAAGCTCCGAGAGCGTGGTATGAAACATTGTCTACTTATCTTCTTGAGAATGGATTTACAAGAGGAAGAATTGACAGTACACTCTTTGTGAAATGGAAAAGGAGAGACTTTCTACTTGTTCAAGTATATGTTGACGATATCATCTTTGGGTCGTCTGACGAAAAGATGTGTAGTGAATTTGAACAAGTCATGAAGAACAAGTTTGAAATGTCAGCAATGGGTGAATTGACATTTTTCTTAGGATTGCAAGTCAATCAAAAGAAAGATGGATATTTCATTCATCAGACTAAGTATACTAATGAGCTTCTAGAACGATTTAAGATGGAAGAATCGAGAATTTTTCATACTCCTATTCTGGAAGCCCATGGTATTGGTCCAGATACATCGAGTGATAGAGACGTGGATCCTACACTTTACAGGGCCATGATTGGATCACTAATGTATCTTACAGCATCAAGGCCCGATATAATGTTTGCAGTATGTGTCTGCGCAAGATATCAAGCTACTCCTAAAGAATCTCACATGTAAGCTGTAAAACGAATTCTTCGTTACCTCAAAGGGAAACCGAAGCTGGGACTTTGGTATCCGACTGATGGAGACTTAGATTTTGTGGCTTACACTGATTCTGATTACGGAGGATGCAATCAGAATAGAAAGTCTACAACCGGTGGATGTCAATTCCTAGGAGGTAGACTGGTCTCTTGGCAGTGCAAGAAGCAAACCTCAGTCGCCATTTCTACATGTGAAGCTGAGTATGTTGCAGCTGGCAGCTGTTGTTCTCAAGTTCTGTGGATACAACAGCAACTGCTTGATTATGGGTTGAGTATAACAAATACTCCTATGATGATTGATAATGAATCAACGATCTCTATAACCAATAATCCAGTCAAGCACAGTAAAACTAAGCATATTGATATTCGACATCACTTCATTAGAGACTGTGCTGAGAAGAATTTGATAAAGTTAGCTAAGGTTCCATCTGTGGATAATTTAGCTGACTTATACACCAAAGCGTTCGACAGAGCTCGATTCGAGAAATTGGTGCAACTAAATGGAATGAGAAATCCAGAGGATTAGTCTTCCATAGAGTTATTTTGTAATAAATTAGTCGTTTATATTTATTAGTTGTTTATGTTTATTTTAAATAAATAAATAAATAAAAAAAAGGGTTAGGCGTATGGCATTTATTTGCTTGTTACCTACGGGGAATCGCCTCCGATAAGGGTTAAGTCTTTATCAACTGGGAAATGATAGTAAATTAGAGGAACCGGCTTAATAATTGTAGGTAAAAGTCTTAAGTTAGATGTGTTAGTAGATTCAAATTAGTTACATGAACTTTACACCTTTAAAACCAGGATTACTTATCTTTATTTTAGTATACACCTCTCTCCACACGATTATAATTTGCTTGAAAAACTTAAGATCTAGACAGCTTCACTATATGATGTACTGGTAGGCAAATTCTGCTTTGATTTCTGAGCATATAATAAGCTATAAATCTTCTGTGTGTTATCTCGTGTGATTTGCTATATGATGTATGACATAAGTCTTAATTGATGAAGGACAGTCTGACCATACACTGTTATCAAGAATCTATGAAAATATGCCAAGACAAATAATAAGAATTATGGCTATTAGTAAAACTACTGGTGTCTTTATTGTACTAAGTACAGACCTGACTCCTTTAGTTTTGCCAATGGTTTCAAGTTTGTTTTGTCTATACTAAGGGATCTTATGTTGTACTAAGTACAAATCTAGAACCACTAGTATCTACAAAACGGGTTTGATGTTTGTCACATTTTAAATTCACTCAAGGGTATGTTATATGCTTCGAAAAGAACATCATTTAGTAACCTCTACCTTGAAGGTGAAAGATACAGTGTTATGTGTTCTGCTTGATTTCTCAGTATGTCATATTTTGAATCACATTAGGTAATACACATACAAACAATAAAAGGTTTGCTTGGAAATCAGTGTAGATTTTGTTTATATGGATTATAATACCGGTAATCGTCTTGAACTGTCTGTGATAATTAATCACTTCATTTTGATGTGTATGATATATTATATGGAGATAGGTAACCAAGTTATACTTTTATAAATGTAAGTTGAAAAAAAAAAAAAAAAAAAAAAAACAAAAAAAAAGAAAAAGGTTAAGTTGTGAGATTTTGTGTAACTTATTGAGAATTTCATGAGGTATGAATACTAACAATCTTCTTAGAACTTTTACTCATCAATTGTTTCAGCTGTTTCCTTCTAATATGATCCCGCTGTCGATAATTTCTTAACGCCCTCGATTAGGATTTATTTTATTGTACTTTATTTTTCGTCTATGTGTTTCATTAATACAAGGGTACTTGATACCAATGTTTATCATGAATCACTGTCGTTTATTTTAATTTATGCATTTATTCTTAATTTTTATCATTTTTGTAAATCTTATTTATCTTTGTTTTATTTTATTTATGTTTTTATTGTTCGTATTATCGCATGATTGCATCACAAGTGAATGATCCACAGATTTTAGACTTGTGCGCGTTTTTCTAAGAAAGACAAGTGAAAAATATTTTATTTTAGACTTGTATGCTATTCCATGAGAAAAACAAGTGAAAAATACATTTATTTTAGACTTGTTTAGTCTTTGGACTTAAAATTACATTTTTAATTAAAATGTATTTTTGGACAAATTCTGCGAATTGAGAATGGGCTTGCGAACTGAGAATAGTCCTGCGAGTTGACCTGGGCTGCGAGTTGAGTTCTGCGAGCCGAGTCAACAGGTATAAAAAGGCTACGAGTTGAAAATAAAAACACACACAGTCCTGCGAGCCCACCTATTTTCTTTGCGAACCCAAATCTGCGAATCGAGCTGAGAAATGAACTCGCAATTTTTGTGATTTTTATTTCGAAGTAAAGAGATTTTGATCCTGTGGCTTTTATACATCTTTGAATTCCACGAACTTTGAGGTATAAAACAAGGGATTACACCGTCTAATTACCTCGCAATCAAAGTATTTATAATTCTAGGGTTTTGGTTTTTAAAATTACAACAATCACTAAAATAATGCTTAAATTAAACAAGAAACCTTAGGGTTTATGTTAATTAAAGTATTATGGACATAATGGCACACACTGATTGCACAAAAACTTGCCAAAATTAGATTTAAAAATGATGTCATCTTTGCAGTTCATGCTGCGAGTTGAGATCCAGACTCAACTCGCAGCCCACTCCTGCGAGTCCACTTTGCGAGTTGACTTGCGAGTCCAACTTGCGAGTTGACTTGCGAGTCCAACTTGCGAGTTGACTTGCGAGCTGACTTACGAGTTGAGTTTGCAAGTTGAGCTCTGCGAGTTGAACTTGTTCTGCGAGTTGAGCTTGCGAGTTGACTTTTGTTGACTCTGTGAGTTGACTCTTGCGAGCTGAATTGAATCTGCGAGTTGAACTTTTTGATTTTTTTTTTAAAATTTAATTTACAAACTCTAGATTATTTATAATTAAGAGTTATAAATTAATAAACGGTATGTCGTGTCGACATTCATGTGAACACTTTAACCGTCTATTAATTTTATAAGACTTGTGATCTTGTGTCATAAGTTATATACCTTTAACAGGATTTACTAGCCAATTCGACTTATTGATCTTATATATGATTAACAACTATAATTGATAATTAAGTCTCACGGCTTAATAGTTCAATTATATGTTGTAGATCATATAAGTTTATCAATTTTAGTTAAACTAATTGTCTGACATTTGTGTAATGTTTGTATTACAGATATGGCTCGACAATTTGTTGGACATCATAATGTTCTGGTTGATTTGGAGGTCGATGCACGTGGTGCATCTAGATTGGCTCAGATTCTTTCTTATCTGGCACGATTGCGAATTCGATATGCCATCACCGAGTCACCTGCTCTATCACGAGATATACTCACCCAGTTCTGGGCCAATATAGTATATGATACCTCTGTGAATCCTCCGGTCATCCGGACGAGGATTAATGACCACCCAGTCATCTTTTCTGCTTATGATCTTCGAAACATATTACAGTTGGGCACTATAGAGCAGGAAGATAGACCCACTGAGTTCTCCTCGGATTTTATCGAGGGTGCACTGACACGCATGGGGTATGTTGGACCCATGCGAGGACGTCAGTTCTTGAAGGCCCTTGTCTTCGGAGAATGGAGGTTCTTGTGGCATGTTCTGGTAACTATTTTTGGACCAAAGAAGGGAGGATATGACGAGTTGAGCTCATCTCTCCTATCTGCTGTACTGTCACTGGTTTATAATAAACCATACAGTTTTTCTGATTACATCTTTGGGGAATTCATTCGCCAAATCTTGGGGGGTGTCAGGTCACAATTCATGTTATACCCAAGATTTTGCATGCTGATCATCAGAGCCAATATCCCTGATCTGCCGGTTATTCAAGCAGATATTCGAGTGGATACCATTGGGCTACGGGCATATAATGCCATGTTCATGCAAACCTCACGAAGGTTTGAGATGCAGCCCCAGTTGACTGAACTTTTCGGCTCACTGATTGATCCTGCGTATGTGGCGCCACCAAATCATGGTTGGCTAGATGTTGGAATGGTTGCAGCTGTGTCTGAGCCACAAGCGCTTATAGAGGAGGTTCTTATTCAAGCAAATCAGCAAGAGCAACAAGTTGATGCTGATGTTGCAGCTGAAGTGGTGCAACAAGTACTAGCTGACAATGATGATGCCAATGATCCTATCATGCAGGATGTGGATCAGTATGTTGCTGAGGCACCAAGAGTTGAAGAACCATCTACTAAGGCACCTGACGCTGCTGGACCATCAGGAAGAGATGAAGAAGCGGCTTCGGCTTCTGAATCTGATTCTGATAATGATGATGAGACTGGACCACCTGGGTTTGTCTCTGGAATTTCAGAAGGGATGATCCGACAGGGATCAAGACTGATTATGGATCCGGCTCTGAAGTTAAAGAGGAAAGCCGTTGATCAGGATCTCGACTTCATTATTGTCGACGAAGATAAAGATGAAGAAGAAGAGGAGGAGGTGCTTGTTACTCGACCTCGCAAGCTCATCAGGCAAACAGTTTCAACCTCTGCAGCTCCTATACAATCAAGTTCTACGCCCTCAGAGGCTAAAATGATTGCTGCTTTGGTTCGCCCGTCTTCGCACCCAACCACCAAATCTAGTAGGGTTGCGGCGCGTCTTTTGACCGATGTTGCTACAGAGATAGCAAAGAAAATGCAACCTCCCGCTCCCACTCCACCAACCACCACTGATGCTGCTCCTTCAACCTCACCAAAGACTGACGATGAACGCATTACCACTTAGAGTCCAGGGTTAGATATTTGGAGGATACTGTCGACTTCTTACAATCTCAAGTTCTGTCTATTTCTGGGAGTGTCACTGAACAGAACAACGCTTACTCACTACTCATCAAGACAAATAGTAATTTAATAGATGATGTAGCTGATAAGCAGAGACAAATTGACAAACTTGATCGCCTGGTCACTAGCTTTCTGAAGGACAAGCCATCTCAAGGGGAGATATTGATATGTCAGGAGTCTTGCAAGGAAGATGAACTGGCGAAAAAGAGAAGAAATGATAAAGATGATGATCCCTCAGCTCAGAAGGATAGTGAGCTGGCCGGTCCTTCAACGACTGGTCAGCAGACTACGATTCAGGAGGAGTCTGCTGGAGCTAGTGGTAGTGGAGCTGGTGCTGGTGCTAATAAGGGTGGAGCTGAAGAAGGTGACACTTGTATTAATATAGACTGATTGTAATTATTAATACATTGTAACTTTGAATTATTTTGTAATATAATTTTGTAATTAAGATGTTTGAACTTGAATGTGTAAAACATTAATGTTTAAAATGTTATAATTATGAATGCTTGTATATTATAAGCCTTTTATAATTCTAGATTGACTAGGATCGATAAAAGAGTTATAAAATCATATAATATATGATGTTCGCATATTATAAGACTTACTCAAATTTTAGATCGATTATCATAATCGATGAAAGATTTGAATAAGTGTATATATAATATATTTTTAAATACACAAAGGGATTAATAAGAAAAATCTTAGATCGATTCAGAGAAATCGATGAAAGGATTTATGATATTAATCTATTTGTGTATGTATTTCTATAGGTCTTGAAATGTTGAACTTATCAGATTCTGAAGGCGACTTGCCAGATGAATTAGATGAGGACATTGACTTTGACCTTGAAGAAGGAGAGTTTGTTCCTCCTGAGGATTGGACTTCCAGTTTTGAAGTTGGGGGAGACAAGTGTGTAGATCTCGATGCTGATATTGATGAACACATCGTAAGCCCATCAACAACTAAAGTGATCATTCAGGACGAAGATGGAGAAAGAGTTGTTGATTTGGATGAAAATCTAGATGAATCAACTAGTTCTGAATCTGAAGATGAGCTTCCTGAAAGACTCAGAAAGAATCCCATGTTTAGACCTTTGAAAAGGAAAAAGCAAAAGATTGGGATGTCTGAAGTTGACATTACTGGAAAAAGAGCTCCAAGGAAAGGAATCATCGGCTGGTATTTTAACTCTGATTTGAAACTTTTCGCTATTAAAAGGTTTGACGGACTTCAATATTTTGACAAAAAGCTTAAAGTATTCAGTTCGCTTCCTCGATTTGAGATCCGAGACTTGGCACGCTTAAACCTGATAAATCCCAGTAATGATCCCTATGCAACTTATGTTGAGAGAATCATTCGGACTGAGGGTAGATCAATGAAGTTTGAGAAGATTAAGCCAAGAGTTGGAAAGACAATCAAATTAAAGGAACGCAGTCAGAGAACTGGCCGAAGATTAAGGAAAAAGACTTATCCAGCTGTCAAGTGTGTACAGTAGATACCGCTGAAGACAATGCCACAGAATATTCTGGGAAATCTTCTGAATTGGCACGTGGATTCAGAGACTGGTGAAGCTGTCATGGTTGAAGCTAATAATGAAGTTAAAGGAGGAGAGAGAGTAATTCTGACAGTCTATGACCATCGACACCTGATGAATCTGTCGAAGAAGGATCTGTTGAAATTACATGAAAACAGGATCTTAACTACAAAAGCATGGGGTGATCTTGCAAGAGATTATTAATTAATGGTGAAGACTTGTGTCAGAATGAAGATTCATATGGGCAGTAGAATTTACAAGTAAGAACCAAGGACAAAGTTGAAGATAACGACGCTAGAGCTATTGTCAAGGGGGAGTCTGTTGGGACATGTTATTGTGACAACAGATCTAGCTTGTAATAGGACTAGTGTATTTATTGTCAAACTTGTAAAATTGGTTTTGACTCTTAAATGTATGATATTAACTTATTATTATTAATTGTTAAAATGTTATTAGGCAATTATCGTTTTTAAGTTAAAGTCAAATTCGCGAATTGAGAAGTCAACTCGCAGGTTTGACCTGCGAGTTGAGATCTCACCTCGCAGCCATCTGGGCTCACAGATATTTGGACTCGCAGCTTTGCTTGCGAGCTGAGATTTGGGCTCGCAGTCCATCTGGACTCGCAGGCCCATGGGCTGCGAGTTGAGTCAACTCGCAAAGCCCATGGCCTGCAAGTTGAACCAAATATAAATAATTTAATGCTGCTCAAAATTTAAAAGAGAACTTGTCTCGAAATCCGTGCAATAATTACACACACCAAATATTTAATTATTCTCCTCGAAATTTGTGCTGATATAAAGGCTATCATTGAATAGGCTCGGTTTTGATTGTTTAACACTAGTTAATATCAAAACGAAGCTTGTTAATTGATAGATTAGTTATATAAGCCTGAAACCTTAAGTATTGAGGGATTCCGCACCTTAATACCTAAAAGATAATCCGTTATTGCTAACCAAGATCGAGAGACCTTACAGAAACTGGTTAGAGATGAGAAACTGTTCGCCAAACTCTCTAAGTGTGAGTTTTGGATTAGAGAGGTACGTTTCCTCGGCCACGTAGTCAGGAGGAAGGGATTCATGTAGATCCAACAAAAGTTGAAGCCGTTAAGAAATGTGAAGCCCCAGAACTCCGACAGAAATTAGACAATTTCTGGGCGGAGATTCATCGAGAATTTCTCAAAATGTTAGTCCAAAATCAAGCAAATGTATGATGAATGTTGAGAGAGAATTTGGTTGAATGATTTTCTATTAAGCACAAATGAATATTTTCAATGTAAGTGTTACAAATGACAAAGGTTAACCACCTATTTATACTAATCTCATACAACTCACACTTAATACAAATAATACACATGCAAATCCTATTTATATTCCTAACACAAAAATCTCACAACCGTTAACCACGCTAACGCAGAAGGTTAAGAGTTTTGTCTGGGGAAAGCCCCAAGAGGACGCTTTCCAAACCTTGAAGCATAGATTATGCAACACACAAATCTTGGCATTACGGGAAGGCTCAGATGTCACACCTCGCTAAAGCGGAAACACGAGATGTAACTGTACAATGATTTCATAATCGAAAATTACAAAAGTTCACCGTTCAACGGTCTATAAATAGAACATTACATTAAGTCTTACAAGTGTTTACAACGCAAAAGTACATAATCTAAACATGCGATTACATCCAAAAGAAACAAAATCTGTAACACTACAACAGCATAGATTACAAAACAGGTTTAGCTTCAATTGACAAGTTGTGGCCAAGTCTTGAAAAGCATGTAAAATTAAACGGGTCAACTATGAAACATAGTTGGTGAGTACACAAGTTTTGTGTTTGAAAGACCTTTTCAGGAGTTCTTGAAATTCAGTTTAATAGATCCACGTTGCTACGTGATTTGTTCGAAGAAGTAGTTTGTTCAAAATGGGGTTCATATAAGAGCAGTAATCATCCAAGTTCTTGAAATCGAGTTTATGAAGGATTTGTGTTTTTACGCGGGTAGTTATAAAGAGTGGTTGTTTAAGAACTGGCTCATTTAAGAGCGATACTCATGAAAAAGTTAGATTCATTTGTGAATCGATGTTTTTTACACAAGAGAGGTTCATTTAAGAACGAGGCTCATTTAAGAGCGATTACGTTTGAAGTTCAATTACATTTCAAAGTCATGTTTTGTTTGTAGCATCACGCTCATGTTTTCGAAAGAAATGTTCAATTCACGTTTATAAAACTCAAGTTCTAGTGTCTATGAAGTTTAAGTTGTCATGTTTATAGTTTCATTGGATCATCAAATCAATGTTAAAATGTTTGTAATCCCAAGGGATTGTCATGTCAAGGTTATAAGAATACGAAGAGTTATCATGAAACCATGTTTATCATTGTCCAAATCCACAATGAATTATAATATCAAGTTTGTAAAGCTCATGGTATAACGTTTATAGTTTCAAGAGTTATCATAACAAAGCTGTTGGTACATTTAGTGTGTCTGTCACTTGGTCTAGAGTTTGAATTGTAATTAGTTAGTCAAATTCTGATGTATCCAGCGACATTGACAATATCACTATAGCGATATTGGCAATATCGCCTAGGCGATATCATCAATATCGCCTAGCTGATTAGGTGATAGTATAAATACCTAATTAGGGTTTCGGTTTTGTTGCTGCTGTTGCTGAAATACGAATTTGTGCAGCCTGTGGTATTCTCTCTGGTCATTCATCTGTAATTCACATCTAATTTGTGTTGATTAATATAATTATATGTGATTACTTGTGTTGAGTTTAATTCTAAACGTACTTTGATTTTTCTATTGTATTCCGCGCTCTAGCATTTGATATTGATTCATTGTGAAAAAATGCCTGTCCTTTTACGGTCCTACAAGTGGTATCAGAGCCATTAATCATTGGATTAGTGGTTTTTGAATCAATTTTAGTACGTTTATAAATCTTTTAAACTTGTTTTACGATAAACAAATCGTTTATTATTCTTAAAAGCTATTTAATCAGTACTTTTAGTTATTTCTGGAGTTGTGTTCGTCATTTTTTAACCCTATTTTTATTTAATTCGTAAAGATTATTTTTTTTAGGGGTTACAGCCGTTTTAGCGATATTGATAGCGATATTACCATCAATATCGCCACTAGGGTTTTCAGCGACATTGTTTGTTCTGTGCTCATTAATTTGAGCGATATCACTAGCGATATTACTAGCGATATTACTAGCGATATTACTGATATCGCCTAGTTGATCTTAGCGATATTGTTCTCAATATCGCCTGTGGTATCGCCCTTTCAAAAAAAAAAAATTTGAATTTGAGCTTCCCGTTCCCTAATTCTAGTTTGAGAAAATTTTCATTTTACTCGAGCAAAAAATTTGAAATTTTTGGAGGGAAAAATTCGTTCGGAAAAATTGAAGTTTTCAATCAAAAGTCAAATCTTTTAATCGTTATTAAAATGACTACATTACAAGCTGTTAATGCAATGTTGAAACACAATGCCGAGGTTGGTTCTGCAAACAAACCTCCATTCTTTGCTCCGGGAATGGAGTATTCTGAATGGCGTGGGAGATTCTTATCGTTCGTTGCGTTTACCGACCCTGAAATGGAGATACCTTTACTTGAACGATACGTTAGACCGGTTGCAGGTGGAGAACATGTGGGTATACCTCCTCCAAAAACCATTCGTTCAATGACTGCTGAGGAACGTAAGGCATGGGAATGTGAACGAAAGGCTCACTCTGCTATAACCATGTCTTTACCTGCCGATGCTATGAATATGTTCAAACACCATGATAAAGCTTATGATCTGTGGAATGGTATAGTTGAAAGATGTGGAGGTACCACTGAATACAAGCAAATTAAGCTGGAATTTGTAAAGAAACAGTATGATCTGTTTGATATTCAGAAGAACGAGACGGTTAAGGACTTGTTCTGTAGATATTCACGTCTTGTGAATGAGCTGACTGAGGGTGGACACAAATTTAGCTCTATGGAGGTCAACAAGAAACTGCTAAATGCTCTACCTCCTTCTTGGGAAACTCGAGTATTAATGATGGAAAGTGATCCAGACGTATTGGCAATGTCTTTGGATCAACTTATTGGAAAATTAGAAACATGTGCTTTGGATATCCAAAAGAAAAGCACAAAATCTAGCTCTTTGCTTCCTGATAATAGTAGTTTTGGATATGAAAGTACAGCTCTTCTATCTGGGCCGTCTACTTCTGAATCTAAACCAGGAACATTTGCTTCTTTTTCAACCCAACCATCCTCTTCTGCTACTGCATCACACAATGAGCATGCAGTAATCTTCAATGCGTTTTTATCATCATATGATGAGTTTTTATCGAAGAGGATTAGCTCGGTAGATCTTACCGATGAAGACTTTGCTCAAGTTGATCCTGATGAGCTAGAGAGAGTGGACCTTCGTTGGAACATGGCTATGCTTACCAGAAGAACGAAGACCTATTTGAAGAAAACAGGAAAGAAATCTCTTGAAGACGTCACTGATCAAACGAGCATGGGTTTCGATAAGTCCAAGATCAGATGTTATAAGTGTCAAAATCTGGGACATTTTGCTCGTGAATGTGAGAAGAGTAGACAACCGTCTACTGGATTTACTAAATCTTCTCCTTACAAGAAAGAAACTGAGGTCGCCAAGGCTGCTCTACTGATGGACGATGAACCATATGATTTTTCTGCTACGGATAACTTAGCTCTTATGGCAGATGTCCAAAATGAGGTAGACTGTGATTCTTTTATTTGTAATTCTTGTATCAAACTAACTGGTAAAATCAACAGGTACATAGTAGATAATGATCGTTTGAATACAGATCTAACAAGTCTTATTCAAGCGAACAGAGTGTTAAAAGATAATGAAAAAGTTTTTGAAATAAATCAAAAGACACTTATTGAAGAAAAGAAAGAGTTGAAAGCTATGATCTACAGCAAACAAGATGAAATTGATAGCTATTTAAAACTAATTGCTCATCTAAAAAAGGATCTTGCTAATACTCAAGCTGATAATATTGATTTAAAACGAAGACTTGCAAACATTTCAACATCTACTATGGTCTTTTCCGACATCCTGCAAAGTTAAAGGACTGATACAAATAGTAAGGCAGGAATTGGTTATCACAACCAACCTCCTCCCTCAAACTTGAATCAGCCCAGTCTCTCACAGGATGAAATAAAAGATTATGTCCCTTCTGTTCTCAAGAAGGATACAAACCCTGTTGTGAAACCAGTTACTGTTAAAGTTGTAGAGGTTACACAGTCTAAGCTTGTTAAGGCTGTTGATGTCAAGCGACCTGAGTTGCTTAAAGTCCCGAGTTCAAATAAAAAGAAGGCTGAGCTTATTAAGCCTAAATTTGAACCTATTTTGTTTGTGCCTTCAACAAATGTTGAAAAGGTGGTGGAAGTGGAGGATGTAACTCACGAGGTTACAAAGAAAGTTAAGAAGAATAACAACAAACCAGAAAATTTAATACTTACTACCGAAGGTAGAGGTCAAATATTGTCTAAAAAGATTTCTTCAACTGCAAACACATTTACTCCTTCATGTTCACATAAGTGTTCATGTGCTGTAAATGTACCTGAAAACAAGCCTCGTAAGTCATCTCCTTCACCGAAACCACTGTCGAGTGATGACCAAACTTTCCGAGAGAGACGATCATGTTTCTATTGTAAGAAGCAGGGTCATCTCATTAATCAGTGTCCAGTGCTTGCTAGAAAATGGGCATCACGAAATGATCCACGCCATACTAAATATAGAAACTTTCAGAGATCAAAACAACGTGGGTCATCTCGTAATTTTCAAATTTTAAAGGTTAATAACATTATACCTTCTCAACTGCTAGTTAGAAAGGTTGATGTAGTTAATCAGCAACCATCTTCATTCAATGTTAAGCAGGTTTGGAAACAAAAATCCACAAACAATACATCAATGAAATCAAGTGACATGTTAAAATATCATAAACTCGTTGATGTAATGATTATGGACGCTAATGGACACCCCAAGACTATCAAGGCTTGGGTGTCCCATAAAATCTAATGTTTCATTGTTTGTGGTGTTGCAGTCAGCTCTTTGATAGATTATATTTTTCTTGACTGCAAGGATGCGTATTGTGGAAGTTAGGTGTGGTGCATTGTGATTGACTGGATGAGATTCTCAAAGCTTCGAGACGGCATAACGTGGTTAAAAGCATTTGATTTGACTTGATATGTGATTTTGGAACTTTTATTAGTACTGCAACAACCACTCTTTATACTTTTTAGTATCAAAGAAATGTAATGTTGCGAAATTTATTAAATTAAAGAAATTTTATATATATATTTAAAACTTTTATATATATATATTTAAAATTAGTTTAATTTTTAGGGGATAACCTTTGAATTAAAATTGAGAAAAGAATTTGCTGTTCAGGGGGAGTAATTTTAAAACATTAAAAAGTCTGATGATTTCGATCGGAAATTTGAACAGCAAGATTCTTAATTCTGGAAGATTCTTAATTCTGGAAAACATTTTGGTTTGTGTTTGTAAATACCTTGGGATATGATAGTTCATTAGGTGACATGTACACAAAATGGAAATTTTAAGGTTTATGTTTGATGTGTCAGTAGATTTATCTAGCATACTTGAACTGCCTTCTCTAAATATTAGCTTCATCATATGATGTATTGGTAGACATCTAACATAAAGGTTTTAAGTGCACAAAATAAACTTAAGTATCAAAATTATCATGTGAACACTTTCTTCTGATGTATGACGATAAGTCTTAATTCTTATGTGATAGATACTACCATAACACATGTCATTGAGTATCCTAAAGAATTCATCTGGGAGATATACTGAGTGTTTCTTTTGCTACATCCAGAAATATGTTAACCTAGTTTCAGTCAGTATATCTTAACATAGAGCAAACTAGACCAAGATACAAGAATACCGTTATCAAGGTCTCTAGTCAAACTATGTCGCTCTGTTGTACGAAAGTACAGACCTGTCACCTCTGGTTTGATTTTAGATTTGTTTGTCTCTAACCATAGTCAAATTTATTCTTTAATTGAATACAAATGTACTTGAACATTTATTCATGATTTGACTTTAAAGATGGAATACAATAATCACACTCATTACATGGATGTTATGCATGTATCCTGATCATAAGAGTATATCAAAAGGGAAGCTTCTCTGGTAATCATGAATAATAAATTCAAAATGCACTTGTAAATTCTGATTGCTAGATGTTTATATGGACAAACATACCAATAATCGTCTTGAACTAATATTTATACCCGGTGATTTAAATATGCTAAGTGAATTTAAATTTGGACAAATATACTGATAATCGAAATAACTCTTGCTATTTCCTAATAACTGCATGTTATCCTGATATGATCCTTAAGCAGACATATTACAATCTTATCCCTGTTTTTATTTTCTTTTTGGTATTCTTTACTTTCAAATTATAAAGAAAAATTACAAAAATATTTTATTTCTATGTTGTTTTATTCAATATCACATATCTTGTTAAAGTCAAATATTGAAGATATAAAAGATGTTGGTTATTCTCCAAAGACTTTGAAGATAAATTCTATTGGAGAAGCTGCTAAAGATTGAGAGATGGTCATATAGTTTGAAGATCTTATTGTATGAAAAAGTGTGTTAGTCACATGACTCTAGACATCAAAATTCTGAAGACCATGCTATCTCAATGGGGGAGTGTCTAATTATTGAAGACATAGAGGAGTTTGATTGAAGACTTAACTGAAGATTATTTTTGAAGACCAAGCTGCAGACATGGGGGAGTTTGTTGGTACATTTAGTGTGTCTGTCACTTGGTCTAGAGTTTGAATTGTAATTAGTTAGTCAAATTCTGATGTATCCAGCGACATTGACAATATCGCTATAGCGATATTGGCAATATCGCCTAGGCGATATCATCAATATCGCCTAGCTGATTAGGTGATAGTATAAATACCTAATTAGGGTTTCGGTTTTGTTGCTGCTGTTGCTGAAATACGAATTTGTGCAGCCTGTGGTATTCTCTCTGGTCATTCATCTGTAATTCACATCTGATTTGTGTTGATTAATATAATTATATGTGATTACTTGTGTTGAGTTTAATTCTAAACGTACTTTGATTTTGCTATTGTATTCCGCGCTCTAGCATTTGATATTGATTCATTGTGAAAAAAGGCATGTCCTTTTACGGTCCTACAAAAGCTCATGGTATAACGTTTATGCTATAACGTTATAATGTCTATAGTCGCAATGATTTATTATGCTTGAGTCCACAACCAACCCTAGACCGATTTCAATGCCCCAAAGATATGCCCTATCGTCGGCAATTTAGAATGATGGAATGCACTCACGTGGCCACGTGAGTGGGGAGGTGGCCTGCTCCAAAATAGTACTATCCATATGTGTCAATTGGCTCATATAGAGTTAATGGTCATGTAAAAGATTCAAACTGTGGACTTTAGATACGATAGATAAAACAAGCATATATAATCATGTTCGTATAAACAGTAAACATTCAAGACATTATTTTGTAATGAAGCATATCATAAGCATAGCATGAGCATAGCATTTGTAAATCGAGTATAGCATAAACATAGCATTTGTAATCAAATATAGCATTTAAATCATTTAGATATGTTTTTCACCCCAAAACATATAAGTAAAACATTTAAAAAGAGGGGCTGTGACTACTCACAATTTAGAGTGAGCGTACGGATGGATATAATGCGCGTGCCGACCGGGTATGACTCATATCCAAGTCCTAACAACACAAGGTTTCTAATTAGTTTCTCGACTAAGAGGGTTTGTTAGGATTTCTTAGCTAGCTAATTAAATTACAAAGTGTCGTTATAGTTTGAATTTCCATTTAAATAACGCTATCGGTATTGTTCGAGTTGTGAACAAAATATTGAAAATATATGAATACAACATCCAAAAATTACCAAACTTGGTTTGAAACATAAAAATATAGTTCACAAATTGTCTGTGAAAATTTGGGGATTTTTAGACTTATGGATTATTTATAATCATTTTATGTCTAAAAAGTGAAGTAAATATGGGAAAAATAGCAAATATTCATGAAACATTCAGGAATTTTTACCAAGTCAGTTTCTACCGATTTTTAGCTTTGTGTAAAATTTTCAAGTTGTTTTGAGTACTGGAACATTGGTTCCCAATATTATACGTTTTAACGAGACGTAAATCGAAAGACATATCAAAACACCTCCAAAAGGTGTGACAGTTTGAGTATAGTGTCACTTTCTGAGGAAAATGACACCGAAAATTTCCCATATTTATTTGGGGCTTAAAAGTATATTTAATGAATAATTCACCTTTTATAGACTTTATTTGCATTAATTTAGGAAAAATACATATGCTTTTCCAAAACTTCCCTTTTTTATTTTCAATACTCTTTTCATGTTCAAATTACCAAGAAAAATAATCCCCAAAATTTTAGCATGTTTTATCAAGCACTTTTGTATTTTTGAAATATTACAACACAAGCATTCACAATTACAAGGCTAAAACAATGCATGATGTTCATGCATTTTTTCCCTTTCTAAAATTATAAGATCACCAAGATAAATTACTATCTTTTTATCCTACTATGATGTGTTAGGAATGATTTCTAACAATTTCAACCATTTAAAACTTGCAAGAACATGTATATGATCATTTTAACAACAAAAAGACGATTTTCGGTTTGATTTCGGTTTGATCATGGGTTATCTTTTTTTATTTTAACACTAAAAAAAGTGTAAGGGGACAAACTAAAAACATCAAAATCATATGTGGATTATAGCCATGATAAAGGCATATAATCCAAGTATTTACTTGAATTTAAGTAAATAAATACTAGAAATGAAAGCTAGAGTTGTTGGTTATACCTTAGATGTTTTGTTTTGGTGTAAGAACACCTTCAAGAGGATGATCTTTATGTGAAAATGGCTGGAATTTAGTGTGTGTTTTGAGAGATTAGTGTGTGTTTTTGAGAGAGAAATGAGTGAAATGGAAGAGTGTGGAAGTAGTGGTAAATGATTCTTGCATGCAACTAACAAGTGAGTGGTGTTTGTAAGAAAAAGAAGGGATTTAAAGGGAGGTACGGTTTTTGGGTCAAAATTAGAAGTTTTTATTTTATTTTTTTGGTAAAATATAATGTGTATTATTTGTGTTATTTATTTGTAACAAAATTGCACAAATCTTGTACATTTCAAGACTTTCAATTGTGTTGTTTTAATGCTTAATATTAGGGTTATAAAAATTGATATTCTAAATTTCTAAAATACTTCAAATTGTATTTAGATTGTTTATAATGGGTTTTCAAGTATTAGTTTGTCGGATTCGAGTTTCATTTATTCGATTTGGGTCGCGTTTACCGAGTTACAGAATTTCGGTTAATTCCAATTTTTGTGATACAATAAGTACTTTGTGATGACGTATGAAATTTAATTTCATTTGTTTTCTTTGGAATTTTGTAACCTAATTTAATGTTCTTCACGGTCTTAAAGTCCGCTAAGTAATCTCCTAAAACGTTACACGATTTCAGTAACTTACGATTTCGGTACTTAAGGAGTCGTAACCTAGACTTTTCTCTAGGATTTTAGAGTGTTGTAAACGTAATTAAATAGACTAGAAATTTAAGTGCATTAATGACCTGAGATTTTTGACGGTTGTCACATCAAACGATTTCGTAGTCTATTGCGACGCTTTGCACCAAGGTCTTGGATGCGTGTTGATGCAAAGGGACAAAGTCATAGCATGCGCATCCCGACAACTTAAAACCCACGAGAAAAATTATATGACCCGTGATTTGGAGTTGGGAGCCGTAGTCTTCGCACTTAAGATTTTGAGACATTACCTCTACGGAACCAAGTGCACGATATACACTTATCACAAGAGTCTCCGCTATATTTTCGAGCAAAAGATGCTCAATATGCGCCAGAGGAGATGGGTGGAGTTATTGAATGATTACGATTGCGAGATTTGATACCACACAGGCAAGGCCAATGTAATGGTAGATGAGCTAAGTCGAAAGGAAAGGGCGAAGCCCTCATGAGTGCGAGCATCCGTAGCACTCGTGCAAACTAGTTTGAAAACTCAAATTCAACTTGCTCAAGAAAAGGCCTTAAGGACCTAGAATTTGAAGGAAGGAACCTTGCATGGCCTTGAGCAAAGATTCGAAAGCAAGTCTGATAGGGTGAAGCACTTTAAGGATAGGGTTTGGATACCCAAGGACTATGAATTGCGAGACTTGATTTTGGGAGAAGCCTACAAGTCACTATACTCAAATCACCCCGGGGCCGAAAAAATGTACAAGGATGTCAAGGAATACTACTGGTAGCCCGGAATGAAGAAAGACATCGCTATTTACGTCGCAAAATGCATGACTTGCTCTAGAATTAAGGCAGAGCATCAGAAGCCATCATGGTTGTTACAACAACCAGAAATACCCCAATGGCAATGGGAACAGATAACAATGGACTTCGTCACTAAACTACCTCGAACTTCTAAAGGACATGACTCTTTATTGGTTATCGTTGACCGACTGACAAAATCCGCTCACTTCTTACCTATTCAGGAGGACTATAACATGGAGACACTCGCTCGAATCTACATTAACGAGATTGTGTCGCGCCACGGAGTGCTTGTTTCCATTATCTTTGATAGAGATAGCCGTTTCAAGTCGCGATTCTAGCAATCATTACACAAAGTGTTGGGTACGCAATTGAATCTAAGTACGGCTTACCATCCTCAGACGGAATCGTGTAACGTTTTAGAATATTGCTTAGCGGACTTTAAGACCATGAACAACATTAAATTAGGTTACAAAGTTCCAAAGAAAACAAATGAAATTTAATTTCATACATCATCACAAAATATTTATCCTATCACAAAAGACGGAGTTTAATCGGAAATCCCGTAACTCGGTTAACGCAATCGGAAATCGAATAATTAACTCGCGAAGGTCACTCGTAAACAAATCATATACATTATGATGAAAATTATAAACTTATAAAACAAAGTTTTACAACTAAAACTTTAACTCTCAAAACATCACAACTAACTTTCTAAGGTATAAACACCATCCCTAGCTTACATTTCTTGCATTTAGTTTCTTTAAATTCATGAAATACTTGGATTATATGCCTTAATCATGGTTATAATCCACATACATTAGTTTGATGTTTGTAGGTTCCCTTACACTTGTTTCAGTGTTAAAAGAAAAGGGTAACCATGATCAAACCGAAATCAAATCAAAAAATCGTCTTTTTGTTTGTTAAAATGAATATATACATGCTTTTGCAAGATTAAATGGGTTTAAATTGTTAGAAATCATTCCTAACACATCATGGCTGTATTTTAAACACCGTGAGTGTGTTAGAACAAATTTGTGTTCTTCTTAAAGAACCGAAAACCCGATTTATGGGCTTGCATGCACCAAAATTCGTAACTAGATCTTGATACATGTTAAAATATATTTAAGTTTCTGTAAAATACATGTTCATGCATAAAAGACAAGGCCTCAATCATCGGATGAGGTCTAAAAATCGTTTGGTAGCCTAAACACTCCAAAAAGATAACTTTTGTCATGCATGCAATCTGTCCAGTTTTTTACCCCACTTTGATCGACTAAAACTTAGTAAATAATCGTCCAAAAATCTTGATTTTTCTTCTGCAATTTAGCTTAATGTCTTAGCTATAAAACCCCACTGGTCTCACTCAAATCCATTGAGTATTCGACCTCCAAATGTGTCACACAAAATGGATGCGCAAACAGGAAACTTTCTGTGAGCATCTTGTTGTGATGCATGTTCATGGGATCTAAATTGCTCATTAAATCTACAAAAAATTGTTTTTAGACACTTAACATATGTATCTTAGTAGGGTGAAAATATAGTATATTCTCTGGGTGATCTTATATTTTTAGAAAATGCATGAACATCATGTATTGTTTTAGTCTTGTAGTTGTGAATACTTGTGTTGTAATATTACAAAAATACAAAAATGCTTGATAAAACGTGATAAAATTATGGGGATTATTTTTCTCAGTAACTTAAACATGAGAAGAGTCTTGAAAATAAAAATTGGAATATTTGGGAAAACACAAGAATTTTTCCTAAATTAATGCAAACAAAGCGTATAAAAGGTGAATTGTTCATGAAAATTTCCACGGAAAATGACACTATACTCCAAATTTCACACCTTTTGGAGGTGTTTTGATATGTCTTTCGATTTACGTCTCGTTAAAACGTATAATATTGGGAACTAATGTTTCAGTGCTCAAAACGACTTGAAAATTTACACAAATCTAAAAATTGGTAGAAACTGTCTTGGTTAAAATTTCATAATGTTTCATGAATATTTGCTATCTTTCCCATATTTACTCCACTTTTTAGACATAAAATGATTATAAATAATCCATAAGTCTAGAAATCCTCAAATTTTCATAGAAAATTTGTGAACTATATTTATGTTTCAAACCAAGTTTGGTAATTTTTGGATGTTGTATTCATATATTTTCATTATTTTGTACACAACTCGAACAATACCTACAACGTTATTTAAATGGAAATTCAAACTATAACGACACTTTGTAATTTAATTAGCTAGCTAAGCAATCCTAACAAACAGTATTAGTCGAGAAACTAATTAGAAACCTTGTATTCTTAGGACTATGATAGGAGTCAGACCCAGTCGGCACGCGCATTACATCCATGATTTCAAACGCTATACTTGATTTACAAATGTTACGCTTATGCTATGTTCGATTTACAAATGTTATGCTTATCATATACTCGATTTACAAACGCTATGCCTATGTTATGCTTGATTTAAAATGCTTTACATGATCACAAACGTTGTATTCGATTGCAAATGATGTGTTGAATGTTTACTGTTTATACTAACATGATTATGTGCTTGTTTTATCTATCGTATCTAAAGTCCCCGGTTTGAATCTTTTACACGACCATTAACTCTATATGAGCCAATTGATGCATATGGAGAGTACTATTTGGGAGCAGGCCACCTCCCCACTCAAGCGGCCACGTGAAGGCATTCTATCACTCTAAAATGCCGACGATATGGCATATCTTTAGGGCGTTGAAGTCGGTCTAGGGTTGGTTGTGGATTCAAGCATAATAATTCATAATGACTATAAACATTTTGACATTGACAGAATAACTCATTGAAACTATAAACATTATAACATGAGATTTTCAAACTTGATATTATAATTCATCGTGGTTATAGACATCATAAACACGATTTCATGATAACTCTTCATATCTATATAAACCTTGACTTGACAATTCGTTATGATTATAAACATTTTAACACTGACTTGATGATCCATTGAAACTATAAACATGACAACTTGAGCTTTATAGACATTACAACTTGAGTTTTATAAACGAGACATGAATATTTCTTTTGAAAACATGAGCGTGATGCTATAAACGAAACATGACTTTGAAACATAATTGAACTTCAAAGGGAATTGCTCTTAAATGAGTCTCGTTCTTAAATGAACCTCTTTTACGTATAAAACATTGATTCATAAATGAATCTAACTTTCTCATGAGTATTGCTCTTAAATGAGCCTTGTTCTTAAAGAACTACTTTTTATAACTACTCGCGTCAAAGCGGAAATGTTTCCTAAACTTGATTTCAAGAACTTTTTGATGAATATCGCTCCTATATGAGCCTCGTTTTTAACGGACTACTTTTGCGAAATAATCACGTAATAACGTGGATCTTTCTAAACTAGATTTTGAAAACTCTTGAAAAGGTCTTTCTTTACACAAAACCTGTGTACTCACCAACTATGTTTCATAGTTGACCTGTTTATTTTTACATGCTTTTCGTTTCATAGTTGACCTATTTAATTTTACATGCTTTTCCGGACTTGGCCATAATTTGACAATTGAAGCTAAACCTGTTTTGTAATCTATGATACTGAAGTGTTACAGATTTTGTTTCCTTTGGATGTTATCGCATGTCTAGGTTATGTACTTTTGCGCTGTAAACGTTTGTAAGACTTAATGTAATGTGTTATTTGTAGACCGTTGAACGATGAACTTTTGTAGTTTTTGATTATGAAATCATTGTACTGTTACATCTCTTGTTTCCGCTTTAGCGGGGTGTGACAAGTATAACCAGCGCAAAGGAGATATACTACTGAGATTATCACACATCATTTATGTTTTTGATCAATCATGTACTGAAGACACTCTAACCTTTGAAGGAAGAATTGTGATTGAAGACTGAAGACCCAGCATAGAGATTGAAGAATACTTTACTTGTTTCAGATTCAAGTAAATGTACTTCCAACACTTAGAGACTCATGTGTATGATCAAATGGCATCTTCAAATGTTGTACACATTGTACACACCTGTCCATTTGGTTGTTTATGCACAGAATGTCTCCTTATCAATGTTAGCCAACAAAACAAATTGTGCAGTATACTTTCTGACAGACAGTAGATATGGTCGTGCAGAGTATGTCAAAACACACAATAGAGCAAGTTTGAAATTATCCAATGAAGATGAAGACATGTGGATGATTCTAATCGGTTGATCAAGTTACAAGTGATACACAAGCTCCACTATAAATACCAGACTCAAGATAGGAAGTCTGTGAGTGTGAACCTTAGTAAAATTCATAGTGAATTTTTAGAGCATTTGTGTTAGCAGAAATAGCATTACTTGTAACCAGCTTTGAGTTTGTTCTCAGCTGAGTGTTGATATATGTACTCAATTAAGTTAGACATTCCGCATCTAACTTGTAATTCTTTATTTATTCAAATAAAATAATTAAATTGAAAAACTATCATATGTTTTTATTATTGTTTAACAATCAATCATATTACATAATTCACTTTAAGTTAGAAATCAAAAGAATTGTATTCACCCCCCCCCCCAACATTGTTGTTAATTTGGGACCAACACTTTAAGGCTTTTATTTGCCCCCACCGGTACTTGTAGGCAGTTCGCAAAATGCCTCTCGATCAAGATACAACGATCAAGGAGTACTTAAAGGAAGCTCACCAATTAAGTATTCGAGTGAACAAATTCAAAGTGAAATTCTTAAGTGGTTTGTGGTAAAATACAACAAGTATATCTGAAATCGATGGGTTAAAAGATGTATAAAGTAAGCCATGGAATGGCATATTTATAGATTTTGTGGTGCCATTCTCTAAAAGCTTATGACTTTTCATAGAAGGTGCAACTATTCATAAAAAGTTGTAGTTTCCACAAAATAGCTAGTTAATTTAATAAAATGATTAGTGTCTGAAAAGGCATTCAACTTGTAATCGATTTTTATTGTGTCTACCCAACTTATGTTTATTATTTTAATGGATTTCATCTGCAAAAAGTGTATTTTAATGCACCCTAAACTTGTTACCCCTTTGACCATTTTCAAAATTGAAGGCCACGTATATATGCAAAGGATATTGATTAATGTCTGGGAATGCATCCAACTTGTATCTGTTATCTATTATGTGTACTCAACTTAGATTTTTTTCAAATTTGGCGTGGCATGCCATGAAAGTACTGACATGGCATTTGACTAGGCATGTTACTAGCCACAAAAAGTGCTAATCGGATCCACGTAGGAAGGAAGTAGGTAAAATGCATTAAATGTAAATTTTAACAGGTTACATACATTAAAAATAACAAAGGTGAGTTAGGTACACACAATAGATATCAAACACAAGTTCAATGCATTTCCAGACACTAATCTCTTTAATAAAAGATTACAACTTTTGATGAAAGGTTGTGTCCCTGCACAATTTGGTAGTTAATCTAGTTAAAGGAAACAACTTTTCATTGAGAGTTAGTGACTTTCCATTAAAAAACATATTTTTCTCATTCACTTATAGTTACTTAGAATTTATTCAATAGAATATTGATCAAATAATTCTAACAGATTGACCATCTTGAATCATCTTGAATCAATCTCTTATCGTATGCTCATTTGGATGGCATTACAGATCAGTTGTAAGACATGGTAGCGTTCCTAGAACCCAGATGCGAAGGGAGAAATCGATTCTAAGCATTGTGAGACGATTACTTCTGTTGCAACAATGTATTAAATATGGCAGAAAGACCAACTTTGCACTCAAATATATGAAGTGGTTCAGTTAAAGCTTGTGTGTCTTCCGTTCAAGTCTACACCAAATGTTCGAGATATGTTGAAGACGTGGAAGAAAAGGAGTCTACATCTAGAAGAAAATGGGTAATCTAGGAAATAAGGGTTTTTGTTTGTAAGTCTAGGCAATTTGTAAAAGAGTTTGGCATGTCATACTCTTGTAGTTTGTGTTTTGATCTTTGTGTGGTTCGACTAAAATGTGATGATCACATTCACATGTAACTATAATTTTCTTATTTATTTATATCAGTTTGCCGGGTTTTAGCAAAAATAAAGTAAAAAAATCACATAAACTACTAGACTTGTATCATTGATTTCGTCAATCAGATTCTGTTTCACCTCTTTCAAATTCTGAATTAACCAATCTCGAATGTTCAAAATACCTAACCAGGTCGTAGTTCTTTAGACCATATCGAGGAAGAAGATGATACATATGTTATGCTATTCAAACGATCATCAACACTGTCATCTTACTCTGGTAATTAAAAAAAGTCGTGCACTTTAAGGGTGAGATTAAATTTCTTAATGAAGTTCTATTAATCGAACAAATTCATTTAAAACCTCCCCTTTCGTATGTCATAATTGTTCTTCAACCCTTTATATCCGAGGTAAAAATACTCAGTATTCTTTAGTGCGCGCCTTATTTCACAAGTTATCAACCATTTGATTGTAACGACAGGGTAATGTTACTGTAGTTCCAGTATTGGTTATACTATAGGATAAACAAGCATTCACTCCATTTCTAAATTACAGAAAAGTATATGTTACACAGTAGTTACAATGCACTACTGGATGAGTCATGAACAAGATTGAACCCACGTACTAGAATCTATTGATCTTATGTTGCTGTTCCATTCCAAAGTTGATGGTGAACCATTTCTGCATTCATATTAACAATGTATTAGTATTTCAAAACAAAAGATTTATATTTTTAATTGTTGAAAAATGAAAGTATCTCCCATGCTATAAAAGAATAGTTTAATGGTCAAAACTGGTGAGGCTAAAACCCAAGTGTAATAATTGTAGGATATCAAATGGTGTATTGAAAGATAACAATTCAAGAATTAGCCCAACTTAAAAACATAAATAATAATGACCTTGTTTAATGGCAAAGTATAATCAAGTAAAACTTCGAATGCATTTTACCTTAATAAATCAATTTAACTACTTAGAATTTCATCACTTAGTCACTATGGTTTAACCTTGGGCATCTAAAATCAACATTCATTTCTCTTACACTTCTGCTCCAATAATACCATCTTGTTAGTTGTTATATCCACTTCCCAAACCAATTTTTTTCATAAAAAAAGCATTCAAGGTATCATGAAGTCAAACCATAACATACACCTATAGTCAAAAATTTTGTGAATACTGAGCTAGCCATTTATAAAATTTATAAACTCAGAGTATCAAGCAATAAATGTACTTCATCCGGTGTACGTAACCAATCTCCATAAGCTATAGATTAATACAATGCTATATACGAGTATGTCTTTAAAAAGGACATTCACCGGAAATATTCTATCGTCTCCAACTTCTGGTCATTTCTCTTTGTCACTTGGGCCGAATTAATTGTCTAACGTGAGGAAGCGTACACATGATATGCCATGATATATTTAATGACGGATTTGGCAAATATATCGTGGCATATCATGTATGACATGTGTCCCCACGCTTGGCAGTTTTTCCGGCCCGCGTGACAAAGAGAAATGACTAGAAATTGGGGTTGGACACGATTGAAGGTTTTTGGTGAATGGACCTTTTAAAAAACGTACTCTTAGTTACCATTGTCTTAACCTATAGCTTATGGAGATAGTTACCCTGGCTGTAAGCAAGTAAACTTATTGCTCGATACTCTGATTTTGTAAACTGAAATTAGCGGTTAGCTTTAGTATTCACAGAAAGTTTGAGAATAAATATATGTTATGGTTTGACTTCATGATAATGCTTTTTGTATGAAAAATTGGTTTTGGGAAGTGGGTGTAAGAACAACAAGATGGTATTATTGGAGCAAGTGTTTAAGAGAAATAAATGTTTGTTTTAGATGCCTAAGGTCTAACTATAGTGATTAAATGATGAGATTCTAGTAGTTTAAATTGATTTATTAGGGTAAAATGCATTCAAAGTATTACTTGTTGATACTTTACCATGAAACAAGATTATTATTATTTATGTATTAAATAGGACTAATTCTTGAAATGTTATCTTTCGATACATATTCAATAGACCATGGGAAACCAATCAATATCATATTATCAACACACCAGTTTTGACCATTAAACCATATTCTTTTTGGCAGCATGAAACACACTATCATTATTCAACAATTAAACATGGACTTTAGGATGTCCCGGCATGTAAGTTATAACTATAACCATTTTTTGTCCAACTCTTTGATTATTTAATGCTAGGCTTCCAATAACCTTGCAAGATCACATAAACTGCTAGACTTGTCTAAACCGTTTCATCAATCCAAGCATGTTTCCACATTTCCCAAAACTGAATATAACCGATCTCAAAGACTCAACCGAGCTGCAGCCCGATGTCTATTTGAGGAAGGGGATGATATTTATGTTATTTTAACCAAACGATCATCAAAACTGTCATCTCACTCTGGTACATAAAGTCGTACACTTTTGGTGTTCGATAAATAAATGATGTTAAAGACTTAACCGAGCTGCAGCCTGATGTCTATTTGAGGAAGGGGATGATATTTATGTTATTTTAACCAAACGATCATCAAAACTGTAATCTCACTCTGGTACATAAAGTCGTACACTTTTGGTGTTCGATAAATAAATGATGTTGAAATGTGTTTTTTTTTTTCGTTTATAGGAGATGTGTCTTTACTGGGAGGTAGAACCCATGATGGGAATACAGATGATGTTCAAACCGCATTGAAGGAGGCTAAGGAAGAAATTGGTTTAAATCCTGCCCTTGTGGATGTCATAACTGTTCTTCAACCCTTTAAATCCAAGGTAAAAAATTAGTATTTTTTAGCGCATGCCTTTTTTCACAAGTTAATTATTTAGTATTCTTTTGTAACGACAGGGGAATGTTACCGTAGTTCCAGTGATGAGTACACAGTTCTAAATGCAGAAGAAGTAGAAACCATATTCTATGCTCCTATTTGAAATGTTTCTCAAGGTTTCTACTTTTTCTTTTCTCTCAACCTTCTTCATCATTAGACTCGTTTTATATTCCTGAAAACAAGATTTTTCATTTTTCCAGGATGAAAACGGAGAACAGGAGGAGATAGAATTTCGAGGAGAGAAAGACTTGGCTAACTATTTTGATCATAAAACAATCGCAAGGTGCACGTGAATGTGATATCGCCTGTAACCGCCGACATCTTGATAACAACTCCATCAATGGTTCACCATCATCATCAGTCATTGGCTTTTCAACCTATAGTATGAACAGTAAGTACCAGGAATCATAGTGTTAAAATCAATTAACATGACACCTGAAGTCATTGTATTCCACGAATGAGTATTGAGGATCATATTGTAGCACTCTTTTCTTTTTTCTTTCCAAAACACATGCAAAACTATATCAATCAGTAAAGCTTTTGTCAATACTGATTCATCCAGTAGTGAATTGTAACTTCATTTTTGCGTGCACACATATCTATACGCACGTATCAGTAGTAAACATGTATTTTTCAGAATTCAGAAATGGAGTGAATGCTTGTTTATCCACAGTATACCCATCACTGGAATTACAGCAACATTCCCCTACTGTTATAATCAAATAGTTGATAACTTGTGAAAAAAGGTCTGCACTTGTTACCTCGGGTATAAACGGTTGAAGAACATCATCGTCGCTTAATGCGGTTAGAACTTCACCGGTAACCCCTTCAAGGGTGTTACCTCCCAGCAAATACACTTCTACAAACCGAAGTAAAACAAACACATTTGAACTTCACTTAGACATGTTAGTCACCCATAAAGTGCATGAATTTCTTTAATTACCAGAGTAAGACGACGGTTTTAATGATCATATGATTAGCATAAGATATATATCATCTTCTTCCTCAAAATGGTGTGAAGGACTGAAACCCGGTGGGTATTTTGAACCTTCGTAATTGGTTAATTTAGCATTTGAAAGAAGTGAAACAGAATCTGACTTACTAAATCAATGATACAAGTCTAGTAGTTTAAGCCATCTTGTAAGGTTATTGGAACCCATGAACAAGATTTGACCCAAGTACTAGAATTTACTGATCTTGCTCTGCTGGTTTTTTTTTCAAGTGTCATGAGGTAAAGGCCAACATTGGTTCATTTATATTGGTAAATGTTTAATATTGAACTATATATGCAGTCACTAAAAACAAAATGGCAGTAAGTATACGTCATGTGGTCCAAAAAATAGGATATAGTTTTTCATGTGTTCTGAAAAACAATATATATATATATATAAACTTACAATTTGATCCTTGATACACAGAAATATAGTTCCAGTTCTGTCCTCAGTCAATGAATATAATGATTCTACATGGGTCAATAAACATCGACAATTAACATATACAATGAACTAATGTTATGTTATTGATTTTCACTGATGTTCTAATTCCTGAAAGTTTAGAGCCTGTTGTGCTTTGTGTTCCAGAATTTAGGCATCCTTGGTTCAAAATCGGGTGAGCGTTGGTAAACAATCGATGCAGCTGTTATTAAGATGGCAGCAGTTACAGCCCATATCACATACACATTGTCATGTGTTTTGTGAGTAAAATAGTGAAATAGGTATTTGTATCCTTCAATTCCTCTCTCCTCCTGTCGCCTGTTTTCATTCTGAACAAACAAATCTCATATTTTGATATAAAATTTGTACAGGTTATAGATCATGTTGGTCATGTAATGGTCTAAACAGGTCAGTTTTAGTACATGCATTATACATCTTCATAAAAAAATATGTTGTTTCTTTATAATCTAATTAGTTTAAATAAAGTAATTTAGGAGGTTGCATGTTTATTAAAAACATTTCTAACCAAATTCAACACGTTTGACCTGTTTTCTTATTTGTACAACTTGTTTCTCATTTAATTCAAAAGTAGAAAGATTTGAGAAACACAACTACACAAGAAAACAAACCTTGAGAAACATTTCAAGAGGGGCATAAAATATCGATTCTACTTCTTCAGGATTTGGAACTGGATTGAATGCTTGCTTATTCCACAGTATGCCGATCACGGGAACTACGGTAATGTTCCCCTGCAGTTACCATACCACAATTAAATAGTTATAAACATAAGAATAACAAAAAAGAGAGAATCAATTTTCACCAGATAAAACCATCTGGTCACCTTTTAAAGCAAAAGGAATATAATACATTAATACGAATTAACAAAAAGGAATTTGGGATTAGTCCTAATTGGAAACAAGTATTTTTACCTTGGCTCCAAAGGGTTGAAGAACAGTAACAACATCCACAAGTGAAGGATCCAACCCAATTTCTTCATGGGCTTCCCTTAATGCAGTTCGAATATCATCTGTATCACCTTCATCCGTTCTACCTCCCGGTAAAGACACTTGCCCTACAAACAAACTAATTTTAACTTCATTGAGACATTTTATCAAACACCAAAAGTGCAAGACTTTCTTTACCAGAAAAAGACGATAGTTTTGATGATCGTTTAGTTAAGATAACATAAATATTATCTCGTTCTTCAAATAGGCATATCAGAACTGCAGCTCTGTTGCGTCTTATCAAGTTTTGGGATTGATTGGATTCTGTAACTGAAAAGGAGGAACCAGAGTTGGATTGACGAAACCGTTGGGAGAAATCTAGTAATTTCTGCGATCCGCTGTTAAGGTTGTTGCAATCCATGAACGCTCGAATACAACTTAAATTGACTATCGTTACTGTTGGCTCCCAAGTTTTTTGGGTTAACCTTCAATATTGTTATTGACAACGTTTACATTCATCTAACAGAAAAAATTATAAAAAATAAAATATAATTTCGTATGTACCCTTCTAAAAGTTCATGGTTATGTATTTAATCCTCCAAAGTTCATAAAATCAACGTTGTCAAGACCTATCTATGATATCTTTTTATTCTTTTTCTCAATATTCGAATCGTAAGATAAAATCATAATCATCTAAAGAAAATGCCCTTGTATACTCGATATATATTATAATATATATTAAGAATTAAGTTCAAATGAAAATGTATTAGTGTTGTGAAAATGAAATAATAAATAATAGCAATTAGATCTATCAAATGAATGGTTAAAGAATTTGGATGGAAGGGTATTATGATAATTTTACTATTTATTTTATTTCACCTGTTTCTTTGATTCAAATCAAAGAACAGGATGCAACATCTCTTTCCTGTCATTCTCTCCCTCAAAAACTCTAACTCAGAAACATCACAAATCGTCGATTTCATGGTTGATTTTTCAAATGTTTATTGTTAGTCATCATTTTATACAATCACAGTAGTTCGATTCGTCATTTTCACGGTTTACTTTCATCTATTTCATTCGTCGAAACCCTAGCTTTCAAATTGCACGTTATAAACCGGATACACTTTGAATCGTTCGTTCTAATGGATATTCAAGAAGATATTGCACTTTCAGGCCATCAAAAATCACATATTCAAGCTATTCCACTTAGATCCATTCCACTTGGTAAGTTTTTGTAACATTTGTCTATTTTTTATACTTGTGAGTTTTTGTAACTTTTGCTTACAATATGTATGTATTTCTGTGTTAGCTTTGTTGGTGATTTGAGAGATTCAATAGTAAAAAATATTAATAATGAATTAAAACTTGAGAAAATTGATAATACACATAATGTGTTCGATAAAATGCCAATCACATGTGATACTACAAATTTGTTTGTACATGTTTATAAGAGTATGTGTGTATTTGTGTGTTAGTGTTGTGTTTGGTAGGTTGGTTAGAATAAGTTGTGTAAAGTATGTATTTTGTTTATTTTTTGTTAGCACAGTATCACATGTGTTACAGACTAACAGCAACACATGTTACAGACTAACAGTAACACATGTGTTACTAAGTAGTAAAAAATTTGTAAAATGTTACTAACACATACGTGGTTGAGTAGTATCACATGTAATTAGCAAGTAACACATGTGTTACAGGAGTATAATGAATTACTTGCTACTAAGACATGTGTTGCAGGCGCAAGTAACACATGTGTTACTGGGTTCTAACACATGTCTTACATGAGTATAATGTGTTACTGACTAGTGAGTAACACATGTGATACTAGTGAGTATACAACCAAGTAACATATTTGTATCCAGAGAGTAACATGTTACCAGTGAGTATACTACAAGTAACACATTGACCACATCAAGTAACACATGTGTTAGCAATTGTTAAGAACAAGATACTAGAAAAATAATACAAATCATATAATTTGTTTGCAGTTACAATTGTCTTTTCAATCCAATGATGTGTGATTGTAACAAAATAAAATAACACTTTATTATACTATAAAAAATTGCAAACTTCTGATTTTTCTTGTTGCACTGTTTGTGCTTCTACTTTCATTATTTCCTTTACTTCGGCTCTTGCCTTTATGCAACTCAGTTGGTATGAGATCCTTTGTCCAACGCCTTAAAACATACTCATATTTGGTATCTCTTTAATATTCTGGTTTTTGAACACGCAAAATACATGCCTACATAAGAAATCACGTTGAACAAACTTTTTGCAGCTACATTCCACTATACCATCTTCTATCTTGTAAATTACCTTCACTAACATAAACTTAAAGTAGAGATAAACAAGTCAGAGGACAATAATTGTTAACACAAGTGATACTAGTTAGTAACACATGTGAGACTAGTTAGTAACACATGTGTGTAATGCATGTGAGACTAGTCAGTAACACATGTGTTACTGTTTTTTAACACGCGTGTTAGTAGTTATTAACACATGTGGTATTGAGAACCATCATTATTAGAACATGTGAACTATACAAGTAATCACATTTGTAAAATATGTGATGGTAAAATAAAAGCAATACTGATGACGGTAAATAAAAGCTTGGCAGACATATAGTAAATCTATTAAGTAACACATGTGTTACTATTGAATAACACATGTGATACAAGTTAGTAACACGTGTGTTAATCGCTTAGGTAATACATGTATTAGTCTGTAACACATGTGTTAGTATTAGTCTGTAACACATTTGATACTATGCTAACCAAAAATATACAAGATACATCATGTACACAACTTATTCTAACCAAAAACATAAAATTATCAACCTACCAAACACAACACTAACACACAAATACATACATACTCTTATAAAAATGTAAAAATAAATTTGTAGTATCACATGTGATTGACATTTTATCAAACACATTATGTGCATTATCAATTTTCTCAAATAACCAACAATGCTAACACGCAAGTACATACATACTCTTATACAATCATCAAAACGGTACAAAAACAATGACTACATTACTAGTTACTAGTATAAATAAAGTCGCGCAAATATGTAAACCAAAAAGTGATACAAACAGATCAAATATGAAATTGATTGCAGATATGGAACAATTGCGTATTTGTTTAAATTTATGTAAGCATTAGCTTTCGATTTGTTGTAATTGGAGAGCCAATTGCAAATATGAGAAACTCTAGAAACCATGATTGAAGATGATGTACGTACTGTGTTTCTGTGTATTTATATTGTTTTTCTTTTAATTAATGAATATGTTGAATTACCATAGTACCCCTCCACCTTTAATGAAAATGAATGACTGAAAATCATTCTTTCATTCTCACTAAATATCTCATTCTCGTTTGAACTCAACCCTATATACCAAATACAAAATGTACAACAAAATATTGAATTATTATCAAACCTCAAAATAATAATGAAATTTTCATTCTAGTTTTAAGTTTTAGTGTTATAAACAAAATAAAACTACATTACATATCATAACCTAAACGTTTAGTGGGATTAACTAAATATTTATTCAAAGTTCCCTTTGTTCGTACGTGAAAAGATCTAAACAAGCCTAGCTTTTAACCACTTAGGCTTTGAACGTTAATATTTTGGATCATTTAATTTTAAGCTCAATTATTAACCCAAAACTAAAAAACTAGAATACAATAGAAAGAAAGATCGGATCGTTGTACGGTCCTACCTACGATCTTACAATCCTGTCTCAAATATATTCTATTACGATCCGGAAATATTTTCATTGGTAAGATCGTACGCTCAAGATCTTGTTAACCTCGCAGAGAATAATATTATTAACTTTTCAAAGTACTTATATCAGCTTTTGCTTAATAACTAACAAAGTAATTACCCAAAATCATTTTTGAGAGTTATAGTTTCATAGTTTAAACATGATAATGATAATACACATTACAGCTCATATGAATAGATTACAATATCTGTTATTGAAAGTTTAGATTTGAAGTTGCTACACTATGTAAGTCGAAAACATTAAATTTCTCTTACAAATGGTTTTACTGCATTACCCATTGATTTTGTAGTTTACCTCTTTGTAGTTTTTAGTTCATTAATTCAAGTCAAGCAATTTTAGATAGATATCCGATTATCAGAATCGGGATCCTATGGTCAAGATCGAATATTACTAAAACGACAACAGCAGAATATGAGGCCAATTTTTAGACATAGTCACGAGGGCTGCGCGCGGGCACTTGACGTCCACTCCAATCCTGACCCATTTCATCCACACAACTCACGTTATAAAGTTAAAATCCCATCGACAAATTTTCCAGGAAAAATGACCTTTAAATTTAAACATTAATAAAGTTATAAAGTTAAAATCCCATGCGGGATTAAGTTAAGAGGACCTAACTAGAAGGGAATAAATTAGATTGGCTGAATCAGAAGCGTATTCTGTATAAAAGCGTTCTAAGTTGGTTTACTAAATAGCTGGATTATTTTTGGTTTAACATAGTTTCGTAATCATATTTTTCACATTATTTAGTTACCAAAATTTAACAAGAAGTTGAAAAACTGTTACTGGATAGGCCAAACCCAACCAAGGTTTCGACCCATTACCCGACGTGCCCAACCCGCCCATTTAACCACCTCTACTAAAAAAAGCTGCTGAACGAGGTTGAGAAGAACACTACAAACCTTAAGAAACATTTCAAAGGAGCACAGAATATCGATTCTACTTCCTCGGCATTTGGAACTGGATTGAATGCTCTCTTATCCCATAGTATACCAACCACCGGAACTATAGTAACGTTCCTTTGCCATCACAAATGTATAATTGTTGACAACAAATAATTAGAAGTGTAATTTCGAGTTAAACCTCAATCTTTCAACCTTAAAGTTGGACATTTACAAAATAATGTGCACTTATTGAGTCCATAGATCGAATAACAGATAACAAAAGATCTGTTTACTTCGACAACTAATATGCCAATAGCAACACACAAGCTACTAATATGCCAATAGCAACATATGCTATTGCTACTTAAATCACGTCTGCTATGTTTGCAATACACATTTATTAGTTAAGATTCATTACAAACTATTACTACAATTCTTCTAAGGGGTCTCTAATTCCACACATCTATTACTTTCTGGCCATTGGTTAAATCGGATATATTACACGAAATTTTCATAAGAGGTCAGCCTTTTGCTAGATTGGTAAAATCAAACTAAATTTCATGTTATCACATTAATCTTTTGTCCCCTTGGGTATCTAGTTCATATTCGAACAATAAACTTTTACCTTGGTCACAAACGGTTCAAGAAAAGTAACGACATCCACAAGAGCTGGATTTAAACCAATCTTCTCCTCAGCCTCAATCAACGCTGTTCAAATATCATCTGTATCGTCCTCATCCGTTCTACCTCCCGGTAACGACACTTCCCCTAAAAAACAAAATAAAACAAACTCATTTTATCAAACACCTAATTTATTTACCAGAGTAAGATGACAATTTTGATGATCGTTCGGTTAGAATAACATAGATATCATCTTTTTTTGCTCATATAACCAAATCAGAACTGCAGCTCGGTTGGATCTTTTGATTTTTACAGATTCAGTTTTGTTGAGTAATCATTTGCAAAGCAATTTGATTGACGAAAACGTTGGCACAAGTCTAGTAGTTTTTGTTACCTAGTAGAGTTATTGGATTCCATGAATAAGATTTTACAACCCAATTGCTAGAATTCATACTTTGTTGATGACCGTTGACAAGTTTTATAGGGTAGCGATCAACATCATGCATTACTGACGACTTATTAGCTGTAACTAACAGTCTAACGACATCATGTTCTACTATATTGAATTTGATTACTATTTAATTGAACTGACGTTAGCCGTTAAAATCTAAATAATTCTATACCAGTTTAATTAATTTTAATTTTAATTTTTATTAACAAGTGTCCAAATGGTAGTAATGTTAAAATGTGTATTTTAGTATTTGTGCAAGTACGGCTTTTGGTTTTATCCTATATAAAATAAAATTCGATAACCTCGATTTCGAGTTATCTTTCTAATTTATGTATTGGTTTTCAGAACTTTTACTGACTATCGAATCATCATATGTGGGTGCACTTTTCTTTGAAAACACACATGGATAAACGGTCGTTTTCATAAACAAGCTTTCATTAAATAATAATACAATAGACCATCATTACACGTGTTAAAAAAAATTAATGTTCATAAGGCACGATCATCTTGACAAATGAGTATATATAATATAAACGACATTTCCGGAGTCGGTCATATGTATAATTAAACAAAATGCGCCATAAGAGCAACCCGATGATAACAAGCTTTTTTACCATTCACATAATTTCTTATAAACAAAGCTATTAGAAAAAGCTTTTACTTCAATATGAAAAGGCCTTTTTTGCACAAGAATAAAGAGTTTAAATGATATTATTCAGGCAAAAATGTCTTTTATCAAAAACTTAGAAATTTCAAGCTTGGTTAAAAAAAGTTTATATATCCTTCAATAAAAAAAATTTTTATCTAAGAAAACCTTTAGAAAAAAGTTTCATTGGGAGGGAATTCTCGAACGCAGAAAAGGATCCAATAACATTGAAAGAATTAAACGAGGAGCCGTATGAGATGAAAATCTCATCTACGCGAGCCTCTCCTCTGGCAGAATCCTCATTTTGCTCCTCAACCTACCAAAAGCATGCAGCACTGTGATAATGGCAAGTTGGCAACCAATGTTACACCACCTATCATGCCTACAACCACTTCACCACTTCTCATTGAAAAATAAAATAAAATTGGTTTAAACCATCAGCTGTCTGAACCCCGACACGACCTAGCACCGACCACCATATCGGTTGCTCTAATAATAGTTGATGGGCAGATTAGTACAAAACAACCCGATCACACAAGAATACGTGAGATCATGGATGCCAATAAGACTACTACCCAAAAATTGTGCCAGTCATTAAGACTAGTACATAACATCAGAAAAGTGATATCTCAAACAACCCAATCACAAAGTATATATGAAATCATGGATGTATGGTAGCTTCACTCTGTAGCCCAAAGAGCATCTTCTTTCTCAAGGGAATATACAGGCCCCAAAAGTGCAATATACAAATTACAAAGAAAACTAAGATAAAGAAAACCAGATGCTTTCTTAATTTAACGTACAACTAACAACCTGGCACTAAGCTAATCGTTTTGAAATCCAAAAGTTCACACTTGCAAATATAAGGTGGTCTTGGAAGGGTATGAAACTTATTAGAATTTCCCTATACCCCATCTTGATACTAGTGTTCTAACAATTGAGATGAATTTGTGAATCATTGATCCTTTGAGGGGAAGGATACCTAAGTTAAGTCATTCTTTCTTTTTCCTTTCTTCATTTTTGCTTTGATTCGGGACTTCAATATAAGAGTCTGCACTGTGTTTGCAAAATTTCCGACAGCCATACTTATTAGAAGTATTCACATCTAACAACCTGAAAAAACACATATTGGACCACTCAACTTTTTTTTGAGACCACAAAACGAAAACCTGAAAGAAAAATAACCTGATATAGGTAACGGGTCGCGCAGGACTTTGTATGGGTCGAAATGGATCAAGTCAGGTTGACCCACAAAAACTTTTCTCCAAATTTCTTAGTAATTTCATAAATAACTAATGAGTAAAAAATGATTACAAAATTTATATATCTCGATAATAATCTAACTATTTGAACAAAAAAATTAATTTTGTTTTATGCATTAGAAATACATGTTGTTAGTTTAACCCATTATAACCTTTGACCCGGGTCCTTTTAAGCTAACTTATTTGACTTCACTCTTTTGACACGTTAGAGATAAAACATAACTAGAATCGACAATTCATAAAAAAATGGGCCAATATTGACACCTCTAAGCATTGTGATGTTTCTTACCTGCCATTCTGATACAACACCAAATACTCCAGCATGTAGCAATAGCACACCGATATATGCTTCAAAAGCCTGAAATGAGAAAAACAGTGGGTGTAAGTACAAAATTATGTTTATCGGTATACTCCATGTTTTCAAATTCCTTCTAAATCTTATGGTTGACTTATTATTGAGACGGAGGTAGCAACCAACTTTAACTCATTTGAAACATCTATACAGACGGAAAAATTATGAGTTATAGCTACAGAAGGACAGCAAAATGGAGTAAAACTTAGTAAAGTAAAATGATGAATTGCGTAGGTTTACTTTCGCTTACGTGCACGGAATTGTAATTTTTTATGCTCTGACATTCATAGTATGCAACAAAGTATTTAGGGTTACAATGTTGTGTGTAATGAACTTCCAATTTATTGTTATCGTATGTATTTTGGTGAGGTGACAACTTGTAATAATGACACGTATGACCTCATACAACTGACCCACAAGTAAAAGTACAAAAAATTACATACAATAGTAGTGAATAACAAGTTAACTACACACAATGGAAGTCTAATTAGTTTGATACACACTATGAATGTCATAGTATAAATAATTACCTATCCGTGCACTTAAGCCTTTTCATTTTACTAGTTGCCATCAACTTGCCCTAATTGAAAATACAACAAGAACGTCCTATCCCAAACTATTCAAGTACCCTTTACCCATTATCAAAGGACTAGAGATAGCAAAATGGTGATGTCGGGTAGGTTGGAACTATGCATTAGAAATACACCGTGGGCAACTTTTGACCTACTTTCTTTTCAACTAAATTTCATCTATTTAAATTGTTTGACCTACTAGAGTAAAAAATGCCACAAATCAACTTATTAAATATGTTAATCTGATTGTTGCAGATTCGCAATATCCTATCCTAGGGAGTGTAATGATATATATGATGGAGTAAATTTAGTCTGCAAATAGTATGACTCACACATACCTTTATTCAATAAAAAGTGCCTCTATAAATAGGCTACAAAAAGAAACAGAAAAGACCTTAAAATAGTTTAACTTAACTCTCCTAATAATACTAGTTTATTATGCTACTAATGCTCCAATAATAGCTAACAGTTACACAATGATAATTGTAGAGTAATAGCTCGACAGTTATACGATCATCACTTTAATGCTCAGCTTTGTAGTCGTTTGAATTACCTACTTCAACACCTCCCCTTCATTCAAACTTACCAACTCCAAGTCGTGACCCGAGATAACAGAATTGTTCCCTCCCCAAGGCTTTAGTAAAGATGTCCTCTATCTGCTCTTGAGTATGACAAAAGTTCAACTCCACTTCATTGTTTTCAACTAGACTTCGTATGTAGTGATACTTTATGTCAATATGCTTACTTCTACTGTGATATGCTGGATTTTTGCTTAAAAATATAGCCTAGTTATTATCACAATAGAGTTTAGTTGCTTCCTCTTGCCCATGTAGTAATTCATTTAATAATTTCCTTAACCATACTACTTGACATGCAGCATTTGTTGCTGCAACATATTCCGCCTCCGTAGTAGATAAAGCTACTACTGATTGTTTCTTTGAGCTCTAAGAAACAGCTCCCGAGCCAATCGAAAACACATTCCCCAAAATACTTTTTCTGTCATCATGAGAGCTTGCCTAATCACTGTCTGTGTAACCTATGAGCTTGATATTCTTCGATCTCTTATACCAAAGACCGTACTCAACAGTACCAACGATGTAATGAAGGATCCTTTTTGCTGCTCTAAAGTGGATTGTTGAAGGATTTTGCATAAATCTTGAAATCAGGCCTACAACAAAGGCAATATCCGGTCTGGTGTGAGTGAGATAGATTAACCCACCCACTAGGCTTCTGAATTTCTTTGCATCTGCTCGAGCTTCACCATCATTTGCTTGCAACTTTTCATTTGAATTCATAGGAGTTTCTGATGCTTTACAATTCAGCATTCCAAATTTTTTTCAGCAAATTTAAAGCGTATTTCTTCTAATAGATGAACATACCTTCATGAGTTTGCTGAACTTCTAACCCAAGAAAATAGTGAAGAGCTCCCATATCTGACATCTCAAATTCTTTTGTCATCTTTTCTTTAAACTCAAGTATCAATGAATTTGATGAGTTTGTGTACATTATATCATCAACATACAAACAAATGATAATTAAACCTTTTGAACCTTCTTTCTTGACATAGAGAGTTGGTTCACTCTCACTCCTTATGTATCCATGCTTTTGAAAGTAGCCATCAATTCATCTATACCATGCTCTAGGTGCCTGTTTCAGGCCATATAGAGCCTTATGCAACTTGTATACTTTGTCTTGTTCTCCTTGAAGCTCAAAACCAGGTGGTTGCAATACATATACCTCCTCTTGTAGTAGACCATTGAGAAACGCGGACTTTACATCAAATTGATATATAGGCCACCATTTTTGAGCTGCTAAGGATAGAACAACACGTATCGTTTCAAACCTTGCAACCGGGGAAAAGGTTTCTTCAAAGTCAACTCCATATTCCTGTGTGTACCCCTTTGCCACTAGCCTTGCTTTGTATTTTTGAACAGTACCATCATCTTTCAGTTTCGTTTTGAACACCCACTTTAAAGCTATTGCCTTTTTACCATCTGGCAGATTCTTTAGTGACCAAGTTTCATTCTTTTCTAAGGCCTCCAACTCTTCCTCCATTGCTTTTCTCCATTCCGTTATTTTTACCGCTTCTTCATAATTGTTAGGCTCTACTGTTGATAGTGCAAACTGACAAGTATCTTCGTGAACCTCGTTTACTGATCTAAACTTTCTTGGTGGTGTCTCAGACCCACTCGACCCATCTTCCGAATCACTTGAGTTTTCTTTTGAAGTTGAAGATCAATTTAATGGTGTGTTGGATAAAGGACTTGAAGGATTCGTCAACATCTTGATCTTTATTTGGAACTTCATCATCAACTGGAGCAACTTGCATACTCCCAATTTCATCTGTTTCTTGTAAATTCCACTTTCTCATCAAAAACAACATCTCTACTTGTTATAATTTTTTTACTCGTAGGATTGTACAATGTATAAGCTTTAGATTGACTACAATATCCTATAAAAATGCATTTATCGGTCTTTCTATCGAGCTTTTGCCTACTGTTTGAATTTTTTAAACAATACTCAATACAACCAAAAACTTTTAAGTGACTTACAAATGGTTTCTTGTTGCACCATGACTCGTATGGGGTCCTATCTTTTAGAGCCCTAGTTGGAGACAAATTCAGCAAGTATACAGAAGTTGCTACAGCTTCTGCCTAGAACTGATTCGGAAGAATTTTTGCTTATAACATGCTTCTAGCCATCTCTATTATGGTTCTATTTTTCCTTTCCGCAACCCCGTTCTGTTCTGGAGTATATGGTGCTGTCAACTCACGATGAACTCTATTTTCACTACAAAAATCATTGAATTCCTTCGAGCAAAATTCACCTCCTCTATCGGTTCTTAGAGTTTTTATGAATTTTCCAGATTGCTTCTCTACTTTTGCTTTGAAATGTTTAAACTTGTTAAAACTTTCAGATTTTTTCTCCAAGAATTACACCCAACTCATTCTACTAAAGTCATACGTAAATAATAAAAAGTACTTGCTACCTCCTAAGGACGTAGTTTGCATGGGCCCGCAAAGATCAACATGAACTAATTCAAGGAGTTGCGATGCTCTCTATGCATGATGAGGGAACGGTCTTCTTGGCAAACCTACCACCATGTTCTTATCATGTAGCAACTTCAGGCCTCTATCATGCAAATGGCCATACCTTAGATGCCATAACTCAGTGTCTTCCAACTCTATTGTAGCAAGGGCACTTCCATGATCTTTCTCCACATCCAATGGGAAAATCTTATTGCGGGACATCCTAACTCTACATATAGGTTGAGTCGATCCTTTTTGTTTGATAGTACAAACGCCATCATCAAACAAAATAGAGTAACCTGATGTCATCAGTTGGCCTACACTCAACAAATTGTACTCGAGCTCAGGTGCAAACTGTACATCAGAAAGTATTTTATACTTTCCATTTGGAAGTGCTAGCTCTATGCTTCCCTTTCCTTCAACTTGAATCTCATTTCCATTTCCCAATAGAACCTTTACCTTTTTTGTTTCATCGAGATTCTTGAAAATGGATCTTTTTCCAGTCAGGTGGTTGGAACACCCGCTGTCAACAAACCACAAATTACTTAACTTTGGACTTCCTTGTTCGTAGGCCATGAATAGCCTAAGATCTTCATCTTCTCTCTCATCGGTCTCTATTGTTACATTTGCTTGTTGATCATACCAACAATCTGCTTTCACGTGTTGAAAACGATTACAATTGTAGCATTGGATACTATTTCTTCCTCTACCTCTTCCACCAGAACGTCCTTGGCCTCGTCCCCTACCACGAACAAAGCCCCTTCCTAGGCCTCTGAATTGTGGGGAAAAATCTTCTTCTCGTGCTTGGAACGTCCTTTCTTCCTCATTTTCCAAGCCACGATTCACCCTTGACTCAGGAGATTGCAATGACCCCATGAATTGATCAAACGAGAGAGTGGCCAAATCTTTGGATTCTTCAATTGCTGTAACCACATGGTCCCATCTCGGAGGTAGACTTCTCAAAACTTTCTCCACGACTTTCGGTCAGTGATGTCTTCCCCATAGGCTCGTTTTTTTGTTAATAATACCCATTACACGTGACAAAAAATCAGCCACCGATTCATCATTTTTCATTGCAAGAGTCTCAAAGTCCCTTCTCAATGTTTGTAACTTTACCATCATGACTTTCGAGTCTCCTTGATACTCTGTTTGTAATAGAGTCCAAGCATTTCTTGTTGACGTAGCTGCAGCTATTCGAGAAAAAACATTGTCATGAACAGCTTGCTGGATAATCGCCATTGCTTTGGCATCCTTCTTCTTGTTCTCTTTAAGTCTTGCTTGATCTTCATCTCGCTCATCATAACCCACTTTCACAAATTCCCACAGATCCTGGGAACGCAGAAGAGTCTTTACTCTGATGCTCCAGAACTCGTATCCTTTACCTTTGAATATGGTAATGAGGGGTTGTGCGACCCCTGATGCATTACTTGTGCTTCCATTAGCCATCACTTTTTGATTGTCACTTACTAATTCAATCCTTGCTCTGACACCACAATGTTGGAGTAAATTTAAGTATGACTCACACATACCTTTATTCAATAAAAAGTGCCTCTATAAATAGGCTACAAAAAGAAACAGAAAAGACCTTAAAACAGTTAACTTAACTCTCCTAATAATACTAGTTTATTATGCTACTAATGCTCCAATAATAGCTAACAGTTACACAATGATAATTGTAGAGTAATAGCTCGACAGTTATATGATCATCACTTTAATGCTCAGCTTTGTAGTCGTTTGAATTACCTACTTCAACAATATATGTACATCATCTGAGGGATAATGGTGAAGAACCTTTTAAACGGATCTTAATGTTCAAACAAAATAGCCATACATGCAAGATCGAAAGAAACAGAAATGGCTTAATTAGTAGATCAACGGTGCCTCTTTATAGGTACCATTTAGCTACATGCCTCATAAGATTTCATAAAAACAAGTAACAGATGTTTGATAAAAAGAACAAATGTAGACATGGCCATAGAGAATCCACCTCCATACATTCTGATTCAAGCACAAGTCACAACCTTTAATTATATTTCTTGGGGTTATACAAAGGTCCAAATGATGTGATAAAGAAAAATGTCATGCATGCAACCAAAACCATTTGCGAATTGCATGATTCATAAAAGTACACTTAAGTTTCCAGAGTATTCACATAGAGCAATTGAGGAAGAAAATCACCTTCAAGACAAAGCGTATGGGCAATAACAACCATAGTTGACCTTTTACTCCAGCAGTTTCACCCCATACAACGTCCATTGTTCTAGCCTACAATCAAACCAGATACTTGATGAATATCCAACGGAGTAACAATCTCAAATTTGGTCAAACTCACTTGGTCACTTTTGAGTACGTGAATCCTACATTGGAGAAATGATATACAAATATGCTTTACTAATATTTCCATTTGCTTCTTTTTCTTGCCATGTTAACTTTAAAGATTTTACGACTTTAGAACAAAATTTCAATATACTCAGATAGTTATGCAGGATTATACTAACAGTACCTTTCCAAATGCAATGCGTGTATAAAGTCTCTGTCGTTGGTATCTGTTTTGTAGAAGCATCGATACATCTTGCATGGGTTTAATACACACATGAATATTTGGTTTGAGACTTAAAACCTAACAGAAATGAACAGTATGTTAACTTACTTCTGGGCACAGTCCGATTGCCTCTCTATCTCCCAAGTGAGGCTGATGAGTGCCATATTGATAGATTTGTTAATTGTTAGTTAGATCATCTATATGGGTAAAGACTCTAGAAATTAAAGTTTAAAAATTGTGAAAAGCTTCCACAAATTAAACACATCCATAAATCTTTTTATTTACAAAAAAGATAAAAAAAATGACAGGTCATGGAAAATAATGTTAGGTTGCCAGAAATCGATGGTAATCGATATTTGATTTTAATGGTTGATATTGGCTTGCAAATGCAACTAGCTAACATTGTACTCGTGTAACACAATTGTTTAGTTAGCTAGTAAGACAAGAAAAATACCATAAAGTGGTTAAAGCAAAATCCATAAATATATCACAATTATTTTTATCTGTTAATCACACCAAAGGTTCATGGAAAAGCAATCAAATAGTAAATAATGTTTGTCTACATTGAGTAAGAAAACATGTGATCCGTTAACATGCTAAACGGATACAAATAAACGCATTCAAACAAATATTCACAAATAAACGCATTCGAACAAATATTAAGCTTTAATGAAGTAAAAGGACTATAAAGTATTTTATATTAATTGAACTATTGTTTTTAGTAGCAATGATATATAAATCTATATATGCACTTAAACAAACTAATATAAACGAACATAATGAAAAAAATCCTTTATCTACCTAAATCAATGGATATAGTATTCAAACATCCATCTTGACAAGTCTAGTTTTTTTTCATTAATCTACAATATAATTCTAAAATAAAGTATAGATCTAAAGGGTGACTTGGTGGTTAGAGGTTTGAGAATAGTGGTTGCTCAAGTTTGATCTTCAAAAGTTGTAATTTTGTGAATGCTCAGTGTTGGGTTTATATGATCAAAACACAAGTTAAAACATAATTAATTTGCAACGGAAGCTTAAAATGATCAAGTAATTAAAACACTTTTAATAAACCCACCAAGATCCAAATACATGTCAATTAAGATTATAACAACCATAGGGTGTTTTAGAAATCACAAACTTTGATGACTTTTAACCCTTTTGGCAATTAGGGTGTTGATGAAGATGGAGAGCTCAATCCAAGAACTCCTCTATAGCTAGTTCACCAATAGCACTTTGCAACACTTGATGCTAGTCTAATAAACCTTGTAATTACTCTTAATCTAAGGATTTTAGTGGTATCAAATCGTTTAGGTACGTTTTTAATACATATTTTGATTATTTAACATCTTTTTTGGTGTTTGATCTTCATTATAGGTATTTTGGAGCTGAAATTTGGAATTATGGAGGCTAAAAATCTAAGCTTTTACGAAATTTTTTGTTAAAAAGGTTTTAGGTTTCGAAAATTTTCGTTTTTGAGGTTTTTGGCATCTGACAGCGCCGTTTTGCGACACAAGGGTTGCTACATAACATTTGTGTCGCTGTAGGGTTTTTGCGACGGGTTTTTGCGACATTAACCTTTCGACATAGCTTGCGACATACGGTGCGACATAGTTGTGCGACATACCTTTTTTTTGCGACATAGTGTTGCGACACAGATTCTCTTGCGACACAACTGTAGTGTCGCTATCTGTACTTTTGCGACACAACTCTGCGACACAACCTTAGTGTCGCATATTCTAGTTTCCAGAAAATTTTGAAAAGTCTCTCGAATCCGTTATAATGACTGCTTCTACATCATCATCTCTTCAACAAGTAGGAGCTATGTTAAAGCATAATATTGAGGTGGGCTCAACAAATAAACTACCCATGTATACCAACGGTATGAATTATTCGGACTGGCGTCAAAGATTTGAAGCATTCGTATCATTCAATGATCCTGAAATGCTTATATACTTAGAGGAAAGATATGAACGTCCGTTTAAAACCGTTGTTCATAATGGACCTATACTTGAAAAGTCCATTAAGTCTATGACTCCTGAGGAACGTAAGGCCTTTGACACTGAAAGAAAGACATATTCTGCAATTACCATGGCCTTACCTCAACAATTATTGAGACAACTACGACACCACAAAACTGCTTATGATTTATGGACTGGTTTTGAAAAGAAATGTGGTGGAAGTACTCAATATAAAAAAAACAAACTGGATCTAGTCAAGAAACAGTTTGAAGTCTTTGATATGCTGCCTACTGAATCTCTTGAAGAAATGTGCAGTCGATACTCACAACTTGTGAGTGAATTAGTTGAGGGAGGCGTTACTCTCGACAAAACTGATGTGAACAAGAAACTTTTGGGTTCCTTACCCAAAAAGTGGAATACTAGAGTACTGTTGATGGAAAAAGACGAAGACATCATGGATATGGAACTTGATGATTTGGTAGGATAGATTGCTGCTGATCTTCTTGATATGCAGAAAAAGGAAACCAAAGCTACAACACACCTTCAAAATCCAAAACTATATGGTGTGGATGTTCCTGCTGCAGCATCTCAAGCTGCTGGTTCTGCATTTTTCTCTGGGGGTTCTGGTGCTCCAAGTACTTCTGGTAGTTTTTGGATATACTACCTCCTCAGGTGGAGGTGGTACCTATTCAAATTTCCAAGGCGCATCTCCTGCAGTTGCTGAAGAACATGCAGCTGTCTTCACTGCTTTCTTGTCTGCCTATGATGACTTTCTGTCAAACAAGAACAGTACTGTGAATCTAACTGAAGAAGACTTCAGTCAGATTGATCAAGAAGAACTTGAGCGTATGGATCTGAAATGGAGTATGGCTATGCTCACAAGACGCGTCAAAAACTTCTTGAAGAAAACTGGAAGGAAGAACGTTACTGATCCAGAAGAGAAGGGTCTTGGTTTTAATAAGAGCAAGGTGAAATGCTACCAATGTCATAATTATGGTCACTTTGCTCGTGAATGTAACCGTAAGAAGAACCCACCTTCTGGTTTATCTAAACCTTCGCAGTATAATTCATCTGATAAGGCCAAGAATGATGAGAAAGCGATGGTTTCCGCTGCTTTGCTGCTTTCTAACAATTCTTGGGAGTGGTCTGATCCAGATGAAGAAGATACAGAACGAGCACTGATGGCTGAAGTGCATGAGGTAGATTATGAACCTTTATCCTGTGTATCATGCATTAAATTAACTAACCAGTTAAACAGGTATAGTGAGGACACCAAACAGCTTAACACTGTTATCGAAAATTTAAATGAAACAAATGACATGTTGAGAAACAGTGATAAGGCAAGTGGTGAAAAGTTAAAAGCTATTTTAGAAGAGAAAAAGGAACTTAAGGCTAAAATCTTTGAACAACAAGATGAGATTGGTAGCTAAGTAGATATGCTATCATTTGTAAAGAAAGAAGTTGTTGAATCTCAAACTGAGGTTCTAAATTTAAAGAAAAAGCTTTCTAACTTTTCTGCCTCCTCTCTAGTTTTTGATGAAATCCGACAGGCACGGAGGACGGATACCAAAAGCAAGGCAGGACTTGGTTATCATCAAGTCCCACCTCCTAAGGACTATCTTCCCATGCATGTCAGGGAAAACATTAATGACTTGACTCCTATCTATTCAAAGATAGATGTCAAACCTGTTAAACCTGAAGTTAGTATTAAAATAAGTAAGCCTGAGCTAGTTAAGGCTGAAAATGTCATCACTGCATCTCCACAACCTGCAACTAGTAAGCCCGAGCAAGTTAGGGCTAATACTAGTGAGTCTGAAACAAATAAGACTCAAAAGATTGAGAAAGTTAAGCCTATTAAGGCTGAGGTCCATTAGACTGAGTTAATTGAGTCTGATATTGTTGTTGAGCCTAAGTTAGGAAAGGCTCTGTCTATTCTTCCTCGTATAATAGAAGAGGAAATTGAAATTGAGGACATAACTGAGCAAGAGTATAAGCCAATAAAGAAAACTGTTAAGCCTGAAAATCACATAATTACTATTGAAAGAAATGAACAGGCTAAGTCAAAAGGAAAAGGTAAAGCTATGGCTGAACCTCAAAAGAAGATTATTTCTAAATCGACTATTCAAAATAAATCTTCTAAACATATTCCTAAAGCATCTCCTGTTGAATATTCACGTCAATGTGAATGTTCAACAAGTGCTTCTTTTGGTCGTGCTAATCGGTTTATTCCTCAATCTCGATCTAGTGTTGAGCATCGATCTTGCTTCTACTGCAAGAAGCAAGGTCACCTGATAAATATGTGTCCTGTGCTTGCGAAGAAACAGTTTGGAAAGCAAGTTTCACGAGTTTCTAAATCTAAAATTCTTTCAAAGAAACATATTTCTATGAGAGGCTCAGAGACTTCCTTCCCAACTGTCAAAGTCAATACAGTTAAGCAAAATAAATTGCAAAACTTAAATCTCAAAGTTGTTGACTCGCAAGCATCCAAACCAAAGCAGGTTTGGAAGATTAAAGAATCTTGTAAAGATTCTACATCCGACAATACTCCATCAGTCAAACATTCTAAAATGTTTGAAAATAAAATTTTGACTGATGTGGTTGTTGTTGATGATGTCACTGGAGTACCCAAGACTATAAAGGCTTGGGTCTCCATTTCTAACTAATTTACCTTTATTTGTGGTGCCGCAGCAATCTGAATCTGTAAAAAATAGTAAATGGTACATCGACAGTGGTTGCTCTAGGCACATGACCGGTGATATTTCTCTGTTATCTGAATTACATGCTTACAACGGAGGTTATGTGGCCTTCGCTGGTGATAAAGGGGGAGTTATTTCTGGTCAGGGAACGCTTACCAATGGAATGGTAAGTTTTGAGAATGTGAATTTTGTAGAACAATTGCAACATAATCTTCTCAGTGTCTCTCAAGAGTGCGATAAAAAGTACACTACTGCTTTCACAAACACTGAGTGTTGTATATTGAAGCCGGGATTTGTAATCCCTGAAGACTGGGTGCTACTGAGGGCACCTCGGGAGCGAGACACGTATATTCTTGACATGAGTACTGTGGAAACTACATAGCTCACATGTCTTCTATCTAAAGCTCCCGAGAAGGAATCGTTATTATGGCACAGGCGTATGGGACACTTGCACTTTCGTAAGATGAACTACCTGATAAAGAATGATCTAGTGCGAGGTGTCCCTAAGCAATCCTTTGGACTGAATGATCACTGTGTCCCTTGTCAGAAAGGAAAGCAACACAAGAAGTCTCACAGCCCAAAGCTGGCCAATTCAACTGAGAAGCCTTTGGAGCTGTTTCACATGGATTTATTCGGGCCAGTTAGAAAGAAGAGTTTGGAGGAGCTTCGTATTGCCTCGTTGTGACCGATGATTATTCGCGTTTCTCTTGGGTGTATTTTCTGAAAACCAAGGATGAGGTGCCTGAGATTCTCATCTACTTGTTCGATAAATTGCAAAATTTGTGTGAGTTGAGAATCAAGAAGATAAGGAGTGATAACGGTACAGAGTTCAAGAACTCGATTATGGAGCTGTACTGTTTGAGTAATGGTATTGAACACGAATTCAGTGCCGCAAGGACTCCTCAGCAGAATGGGGTTGTAGAACGTAAGAATAGGTCTTTGATTGAGGCTGCACGTACAATGTTATCTAACTCTAAGCTTCCAATTACCTTTTGGGCCGAAGCTGTGAATACGGCCTGCTATGTTCTGAATCGGGTGTTAACGGTTAATGTGACAACCGTCAAAAATCTCAGGTCAAAACCGCACTTAAATTCCTAGTACTTTTAATTACGTTTACAGGACTCTCAAATCCTAGTGAAAAGTCTAGGTTACGACTTCTTAAGTACCGAAACCATAAGTTACCGAAATCGCGTAACGTCTTAGAAGATTGCTTAGCGAACTTTAAGACCGTGAGGAACATTAAATTAGGTTACAAAGTGCCAAAGAAAACGAATTAAATTAGATTTCATAAGTCATCACAAAATATTTATCATATCACAAAAATTGGAATTTAACTGGAAATTCCGTAACTCGATAGCACGACTGGAAATCGGTTTATTAACTCGCGAATGTCAATCGTGATCGAATCAAATACATTTTGATGAATGTTATAAACTTATAAAATAAAGTTTTATGACTCACACTTTAACCAACAAAAACAACACAAAAATCGGAAATTTACCGGAATTTTGTAGCTTGGCAAACGCGTCACGAATCGAATAAACAAAACTCGAATCCGACAAACTAATACTTGAATATCCATTATAAAAAATATAAAATACAATTTGAAGTATTTTAGAAATTTAGAACATCAATTTTTATAACCCTTATATTAAGCATAAAAACAACACAATTTAAAGCTTTGAAATGTGCAAGACTTGTGAGATTTTAATACAAATAAATACCACAACTAATACATATTATATTTTATCAAAAAAATAAAATAAAAAATCCAAATTATCATGCCAAAACCGGACCTCCCCTTCCCCCACTCAAATCCTCTTTTTTTCTTACAAAACTCCACTCACAATGTTAAGATTCCATGCAAAGCCTTCACCATTTTCACACTCTTTCTTTCCATCATTTCCTCTCTTTTCTCTCAAGAAAAACACACACAAAACCTCTCTTTTCACACACTAAACTCCAGAAAATATTCATCCAAAGATCATCATCTCAAAGGTGTTCTTCCATTAAAACACATCTCTTGAGGTAGAATCACCATTCCTAGCTTCCATTTCATACTTTCTTTATGTTTATTTCATGTAAATACATGGATTTTATGCCTATTTCATGGCTAAAATTCTCATTCAAGTGTTGATGGTTTGTAGGTTTCCTTACACTTGTTTAAGTGTTAAAACAAAAGGGCAACCCATGATCAAACCGAAATCAAACCGAAAAATCGTCTTTTTAATGTTTGAATGCTTATTTACTTGTTCTTGCTAGAATAAATGGTTTAAAATGTTAAAATATGTTTATTTATCTGTAAAACACATGTTCATGCATAAAAGACAAGACTTCAATCTTTGGATGATGTCTAAAAATCGTTTGGTAGTGAAATCACACCAAAAAGATCACTTTGTCATGCATGTAATCTGTCCAGATTTTGACCCTACTTGAAACGACCATAACTCAGTGAATAATGGTCCAAAAATCTTGAATTTTCTTCTGGAATTTAGCTTAATGTCTTACCTTTAAAACCCCACTGGTCTCACTCAAATCCATTGAGTTTACGACCTCCAAATGTATCACACAAAACTGATGCGCAAACAGTAACTTTTCTGTGAGCACCTTGTTGTGATACTTGTTCATGGGTCTTAAGGTGTTCCATAAATCTAAGAAAAATTATTTTAGACTCCTAACATGTATATCTCAGTAGTATAAAAAGATAGGAATTTATCTTGATGATTAAGTATTTTTAGAAAATGCATGAACATCATGCATTAATTTAGTCTTGTAAAATGTAAATAATTGTGTTGTGATGAATCAAAAATACAAAAATACTAGATAAAATGTGGTAAAATTTTGGGGATTATTTTTCTCAGTAACTAGGTCATAAAAAGAGTCTTGAAAATAAAAATGGGAATTTTTGGTAAAACATAAGTATTTTCCCTAATTAATGCAAACAAAGCCTATAAAAGGTGACATAATTATGAAAAATACTTTTGGACACCAAATAATTATGGGAAAATTTCAGTGTCATTTTCCTCATAAAATGACACTATCCTCAAAATTTCACATTCTTTGGAAGTGTTTTGATACGTTTTCCGATTTACGTCTTGTTAAAACGCATAATGTTTGGAACCAAAGTTTCAATGCTCAAAATGACTTGAAAATTTTACACAAACCTAAAAATGGTTAAAAACTGATCTGGTAAAAATTCCAGAATTTTTTTGTGAATAATTACTATTTTCCCCCTAATTATCCCACTTATTAGACATAAAATGATTATAAATAATCCATACGTCTAAAAATCCCCAAATTTTCACAGAAAATGTTTGAACTATATTTCATGTTTCATACCAAGTTTGGTAATTTTTAGATGTTGTATACATATATTTCCATTATTTTGTTCACAACTCGAACAATTACCGTCAACGTAATTTAAATGGAAATTCAAACTTTTACGGTACTTTGTAATTTAATTAGCTAGCTAAGCAATCCTAACAAACCGTATTAGTCGAGAAACTAATTAGAAACCTTGTGTTCTTAGGACTTGGATAGGAGTCAAACCCAGTCGGCACGCGCATTACATCCATCCTTCCGCTCACGCTCAATAGTGAGTTTACACAGCCCCTCTTTTTAACGTTTTACTTAAATTTTTGGGGTGAAAAGCATGCTATATGATCTAACTACTATATTTGGATTACAAATACTATTCTTATGCTATACTTGATTTACGAATGCTATGCTTATACTATGCTCATTTTACAAATGCTATCCTTGATTTACAAATGCTACGCTATGCTATATGCTATGCTTACACTTTTCGAATACTTCACATGGTTAAAATGTCGTATTGATTACAAATAATGTCGTAAATGTTTTCCGTTTATACGAACATGATTATATGCTTGTTTTCTATCGTATCTAAAGTCCCCGGTATATCTACACGACCATTAACTCTATATGAGCCAAATGATGCATATGAATAGTACTATTTGGGAGCGAGACCACCTCCCCACTCACGCGGCCACGTGAGTGCATCCCATCATCCTAAATGCCAACGATAGGGCATCTCTCTTTTGGGGCAAAGGTTTATCGGTTGTAGGTTTGGTTGTGGACTCAAGCATAATAATTCATTGTGACTATAGACATTATAACGTGATAGCTTAGAAATTTCATAACGGCTATAAACGTATGACGTTTTGACATTTGAAATGATATTTCTTTGAAACTATAACCCTTACGACCCGAGCTTTACAATGACTTTGTCATTTAAAACGATATTTCTTTGGAATTATAAACCTTACGACCCGAGCTTTACAATGACTTTGTCATTTAAAACGATATTTCTTTGGAATTATAAACCTTACAACCCGAGCTTTACAATGACTTTGAAACGATATTTCTTTAAAACCATAAATTCTATAACCTGAGTTTTATACTATAAATCGTTGTAGTTTCGGACAATGATGAAGGTGGTTTCATAATAACGCCTCGTATTCTTATGAACCTCGACATAATAATCTGTTGAGATTGTAAACCCGTTATATGATCTATGTTGCTGTAGCGTTACATGATTTTCTCTTTTGGATGTAATCGCATGTTTAGATTATTTACTTTTGTGCTGTAAACGCTTGTAAGACCTTATGTAATGTATTAATTGTAGACCGTTGAACGGTGATCTTTTGTAATTTTCGATTGTGAAATCATTGTACTGTTACATCTCGTGTTTCCGCTTTAGCGAGGTGTGACAGTTAAGAAGAAGAACAAGACATCCTATGAGTTGTTCAACAATAGAAAGCCTAATCTACAGTTTCTTGAACTGTTTGGCTGCTTATGCACGATTATGCACACAAAGGAACGAATTGCTAAGTTCAGTGAGAAATCCTGTGAAGGCGTCTTCCTAGAGTTCTCTAATAACTCACCGAATAAACGTGTGTATAACCTTGTAACCAAGCGTGTGGAAGAACACTTTGAAGTCACCTTCTTCCACGTCGAGGAGGTCTATGTCAAACAGCCGCCTGGTTTTGAAGACTCTGTCCATCCGAACTACGTATGCAAGCTGGACAAGGCGTTGTATGGTCTTCATCAAGCTCCTAGAGATTGGTATGAGAGACTTGCAACTCATCTGCTAAAGAACGGTTTCGTACGAGGAACGATCGACAGTACCCTCTTCATCAAGCATGACGGGGTTGATCTTTTGTTAGTGCAGGTCTATGTAGATGACATCATCTTTGGTTCTACAAAGGATGATATGTGTCGTGACTTCGAGAGGATCATGAAGTCAGAATTTGAGATGAGCGCTATGGGGGATCTAAAATTTTTCTTGGGTGTACAAGTTGAGCAGTCTGCCAAAGGGATTAACATTCATCAGTCCAAGTATGTCAACGATATGTTGACTCGGTATAACTTGACTGATTGTAAATCCTATAGGACGCCTTTGGAGCTGAATCATCACCTTGGTCCAGCAGAGGATGAAGAGGACTGTCCGGAAAAAGATTACCGATCTATGATTGGTTCTCTGATGTATCTCACTGCATCGCGTCCGGACATTGTCTTTGCAGTCTCTCTCTGTTCCAGGTATCAGGCTAAACCGAAGGTGTCTCACATGAAGGCAGTTACGCGAATCTTCGGTTATCTCAAATGTAGACCAACTCTTGGTCTATGGTATTCTAATGAGAAAACCTTCGCGCTCACTGCTTACTCGGACTCGGATTATGGGGGATGCAATATGGATAAGAAGTCCACTTCTGGTGGATGTCAGTTTCTTGGACCACGGCTCGTATCATGGCAGTGCAAAAAGCAAACGACTGTTTCTACCTCAACCGCAGAGGCTGAATACATTGCTGCTGCTAGTTGCTGTTCCCAGGTTCTTTGGATACAACACCAGTTGCGCGATTACGGTTTACTCTTAACTATGACTCCTATTCATATAGATAATACTACTGCTATATCTATTACACGTAATCCTGTCCAACACTCTAAGACCAAACATATAGAAATTAGGTTTCATTTCATTCGTGACTATTATGAAAAACACCTAATTGATCTGGTCCAAATAGATACCATTAAGCAGAATGCTGACCTGTTCACCAAAGCCTTTTCCCGTGCTCGTTTCGATGAGCTAGTCAACATGATAGAGTTACGTTTCTTTCAAATTCAAAAGTAATATTTGTGACCTTTTTATGTATGTTCTTATGCTTATTGTTTAAAAAAAAAAAAAAAAAAAAAAAGAAAAGGATAAGTAATGCAATAGCCACTCTTTGTGCTTACTAGCATTAAAGAAAAACAATGTTGCAACATGTGCAAAAGACATTCAGTTGTGTCTGTAAAAGACTAGGGAGATGATAGTACATTAGGAGACACCCCTCAAACGTCAATCTTAAGTTTTATCCTCGATGTATCAGTAGGTTTATCTCGTATCTGTTATACATGTCCTTACAAACATTTGTATCATTGCATGATGTATTGGTAGGCATTCTCATACTTTTCTTTGAGCATCTAAGAAATCCTTTAATCTGTGTTTATTCTTTTGTGATGACCAACATATGATATATGACAATGTGTCTTAATTCCTTTGTATCAGCTTGCCATGCTTTTATTAACCTGAGCTTGTATCTGACAACATTTGGGGATTTATGCTGTCTGTTTCCTTTGTTGTATGTCCGTACAGACCTAGTTTCAGTCAGCATACATTCAAACGCTAAGCAAACAAAAGTCAAAGAACTTTAAAGTCTTATATAATCAAAGATACCTAACAAGGTCGCCAACGGTTTGACCAAGTCTAGTTTTGCTTACACCTGAATCAAGTTTAAGTCGCTTTGATGTACGTAAGTACAGACTTGTCACTGCTGGCTTGATTCTTAAAAATGTTGAATTCAAATACTTTCTCTAACCAATCGAAGTCTTGGGCATGTCTTGATAGTAGGAGTATATCTGTGTGGGATTCACGGAGACATACTCACTCTCACAATAACTGCTAAAGCTTGAAGTTGAGTGTGTTACATGTTTAAGTGGACAAACAATACTGATAATCGTCTTGTTACAGATTGTTTCTCAGGCTTGTTAACTTTGCTTGATAAATTTAAATTTGGACAACTATACTGATAATCGAATTAAAATTTGATATTGTCTTACGAGTCTGTCTTTCTAATATGATCCCTAAATAGACACCTCTCAAAACGTTCTTTTATGTTGTTTTATTATTATATATCTGTTTCTTTTAAATTTCTTTTCTAAGTGTCACAAATAAACAATTAAAATTTAACCCTTGATTGACTTCTGCGACACAAGGATTGTGTCGCATATTTGTGTTGACCATACAGCGACACAAGGCTTGTGTCGCACCCTTGTGTCGCTCATTGTGTCCCGGGTATAAATACCCTCATGTCGCTGTAATTAGTTTCTAATTATCAGCGACACAAAATTTGAAAACTTGCGACACAAGTGGAACCCTGCGACACAAGCCCTTCGACGTCATTTTTCGATTTTTTTGTGATTTGGTGTTGATTTCTGTTCGATTCTCCGCTTGATTCCTGTTCTCCTTAATCATACGCATCACTAGGTACTACTTTTATCTGCTATAACTTCATATTCTGGTTCACATTTGATATTAAAGTTTTGGTTTTTTAGGTTTTGCTTATTTTACCAAATTGCGTGAATTTTGGTGTTGAATTGTGGTTAAATTTGGTTATTTTGTGTTCCTGATATGCTAGTGCACCCTCGGAAACCGTTTAAACACGAAACCCCCAAAATCTTTAAGTTTGAAAAATCTGGGTTTCATCGTGTTCATCTTTGCGACATAACTTGCGACACAACTGTTGTGTCGCAGGATGTACCAGTGTTTATGTCGCTGACTATATGCGACACAATCGTTATGTCACCATGTTATGTCACTGACATGTTGTGCGACACAATTTCTATGTCGCTGCCTTATGTCGCTGATCTATTGAACGACACAACCCTTGTGTCGCTTAAAATCATTAAATTGATTTAATTGCAAAACTGCGATATAACTCGTTATGTCGCTGTGTTATCTTGCGACATAAGTCTTGTGTCGCAGTACATCTTTAATTAAAAAAAAATTGTCAATCTTTAAAAAGGTGTTTATGTCTAACGGCTTCCAAGTTTACTTTGTTCTTACAACTATGACAGATATTAACGTGAACGCTTATTTCTGGGAACCGAGACAGAATGTCACGGCTTTTCTTGACGACGAAAAAGAATCGGCGGCGCCGTATCGCCCGATGATTGCATTTCTGCGCCGTTCAAGGATTTATACTCCGATCACGGCCACAACCACTATTTACCGTGATCATGTCACGGATTTCTGGACAAATGCCCACATCAATTCGGATCTCCCGTACACCAGGCTTATATCCAGAGTTCACGATCGCGAGATCATTCTATCTGAGCAGATCATTCGGGAGTTCTTTCAGTTTCCGGATGATTCGGAAATGCCGGTTACTTTTGCTAACTCATTTATTGCCGATGCATGATTCGGATGGGTTATCCGGGTGTTCCCCACGATCAATACCGCAAGGCTTTTCTCACAAAGGTCTGGTGGTATCTTATGCATATCATGATTGTGTGCCTATCTGGGCGTAAGGCTGGTTTCGATGTCATTAGCCATTCTACTGCATCAGCCATGCTGGCATTGGTCTACAACAAACCCTACAATTTCTCGAGTTATATTTTTCGAATTATGGTCGACCACGCCCAGGCTGGGGAGGGACAGTGGGCTTTATACCCACGTTTTGTCCAATTATTGATAAATCATTTGCTCCCGGGTTTACTGGTGGCTCCGCAACACCAATTTCGCCAAACACTGATGAATACCCGAATTTTCGTGGTTTCCGGTCACTATGCACGGGGCGCACCGGTCCCGCCCGATGTGCCCTTGTTTGGCCATATTATAAATGAGGACTATGTGCCTCCGGAGGGTGATAACTTTGACGATCCGGCTCCTGTTCCAAGGCCGCTTTCACCACCTCCTCAGGCACCTATTCAACAACAAGCACCTCTCCAGCAACCACCACCTCAACAACAACAACAGGCTATCAATCCCGATCCTCAATTTGATGATATTTTGAGAGATATTGATGAGTTATGCCCCTCTCCACCCAGGTCGCAGGGCAAACGCCCACGTGAGGATGTGACTTACTCTGTTTCTGAGGACCTGCCCACTACAAGTCGTCCTCGTACTTCTTCAACTGCAGGGCCTTTAGAGTTGTAGACTCCAGTGCAACCTCATCCGGATATTCTCAAGCAACTTTTGGAACGGATCGAGGCAATGCAGAAGACTGTGGACGATCAAGCTTCTATCATTCAGACTCAAGCTGCACTGATTGAGAGTCAAACCTCCCGGATTACTAATTTAGAGGTTAAGTTTAGGGAGTTTCAGACCCGGTCACTTGGTCCGGGGGAGTCTGTTCCCTCTGGTCCATCAATAGAACCAAGTGGACCGGGGTCGGAGTCTGTAAATGAAGATGTACTTATTGAACATAATAATGAAATGCCTACTTTAGAGTACTTCCCTGTGCACCACACTCCAGGCCAGCCGAGACGATTGGCTGTCGATTATTCTTGTGCAGACCTCTCATTTATACAACGCATGATAAATGAAGTCAATTATGATGATGAAAATGAAAATTTTGAGGAAACTGATGATGTTGATATGGAAGAGGAAGGATTGAATTATGATGGGTTCTATGATGATGCTCCGATAATTGAATCAGATTCCTCTGAAGATGAAACTGAAAATGCATATGAGACTCAAGATGAAGAAACATCTGAGGCTCCTGCTCCTATATATGAAGTTATCGAAACTAGAGCTGAGAGACTCGCAAAATGGTGGCAGCACGAAAAAGATGGAAAGCAAGTGCCGGTTACCTGAAAATTGTACAAAGTCAGTGGAGCGTATACTTGATTAATCAAGAGTTGGAAGATATCGAATGGGTTGTTTATGATCAAGAGGTTAGATGGTATCCAATATTTCAAAAGATCATTCACCAAGCTGAGCACACTGCCAAAAGGAGAAGTTAGTTGTCTTGCTCAGCTCTCTTTGATTAACCCGTCAAATGATGATCGTGCCAATTTCATTCTGACTACTCTACAAAGGGAGATTCGTACCAAAAGGTACAAGTTTATCAAACCGACGCTGGGAACCAGAATTATCTATTAGAAACGGTTTGATCCAGTCACCAATCAGCCTTTGATCAAAATGCGTTATCCTCTGGCTGATTGTTTAAAGAAGATTCCACTGGAAACAGTTCCCCTGGACTTTCTAAGAAGATTTCACTACTGGGAATTGGATGCTCACACCGGTGATGCAGTTCTTGTATTTGTGCCTGAGACAGAGCAACCAGAGAAGAGCTAGTTGTATAATTTGAAGAAAACTCAATTTCAAGTATTTGATCCAATGAGCTTGATAAATTTCTCAGAGAAAGATTTGAGAAAGCTGTTTGACAATCCGATTCACCTTAATGAGAGAAATGCAGTGAATAAGAAGATCACATTTCAATTTCAAAGGATTGTCAACGTCTGTGTAACACATGGAATACACGCTGGCGGTGTATTTCCAGCAGGCTGGGTTTGATTGAAGATTTTGAAGACCAAGCTGAAGACACGGGGGAGTTTGTTGATGCATCTTAGTGTGTCTGTCAGTTGGTCAAGTCTGTAATGTGTTTGTTAATGTAATTGAGTTAGTTAGAATTACATTTTCTGTGTTATGCGACACAAGCCTTGTGTCGCATTAGTTGTAGTTGCGCCACAAGGATTATGTCGCAATAGTGATCTATGCGACACAAGGCTTGTGTCGCATAATCCGGCCAGTTTGTTTAGTATAAATACCCAAATGTTAGGGTTTTAGAAAGAGACTTTTTGGGGGATTTTACACACACTTATTCTCTGTTTTTGGCTGCTGTATTTTGAGAGAATATTTGATAAAGAAATATAAAGTATTATTATTGATTTGTTCTTTATTGCTTTAAGCTTTATATTCTATTCGTGTAATTATCTCCATTGAGCGATTTGATTAAAAGATCCATCCTAAGGGATCTACAAGTCTTATAAAATCAAAGACATCCAACAAGGTCCCCACACGGTTTGACCAAGTCTGGTTTTGCTTAAAACCTGGATCAAGTTTAAGTCGCTTTGTTGTACGTATGTACAAACCTGTCACCGCTGGCTTGATTCTTAAAAATGTTGACTTCAAATGCTTTCTCTAAATAATCGAAGTCTTGGGCATGTCTTGATACTAGGAGTATATCTATGTGGGATTCACGGAGACATATTCACTCTCACAATAACTGCTAAGCTTGAAGTTGCGTGTGTTACATGTTTAAGTGGACAAAAAATACCGATAATCGTCTTGTTATTGATTGTCTCTCAGGCTTGTTAACTTTGCGTGCTAAATTTAAAATAGACATCAATACTGATAATCGAATTAAAATTTGATCTAGTCACGGGAGTTTATCTCTTTAATATGATCCCTAGATAGACGCTTCTACAAATGTTCTTTTAATTTATTTTATCTTATTATTATATATATATTTCTTTTGGTTTCTGTTTAAAAGGGTCACAAATTAAAAAAAATTCAAAATTAACCCTTGATTGACTTTTGCGACACAAGCCTTGTGTCGCACATTTGTGTTGCCAAAACTGTGACACAACGCTTGTGTCGCAGTCTTATGTCGCAATGTGTATTTAAGGGTATAAATACCATCGTGTCACTATAATTAGTTTTAATTACTGCGACACAAGCCTGCGACACAACCTGGATCCCTACGACACAACATCTCTGACGCAATCCTTGATTATTTTGAGATTTCTGTGGATTTCTGCTCGTTTCATCGCTTGTTTAGTGTTCATGTTACTCATACGCATCGTTAGGTATAACTTTTACCCGTTATTACTTCTTAGTTTTGATCACATTTGCGATTTAAGTTTCGGTTTTTTAGGGTTTAGTTTGTTTGAGCAATTAAATGTCTTAGCGTGTTTCAATATGTGTAAAACTTGTTAAATACTGCTCCTGACATGCTAATGAACCTTCGAGGACCGATTAAACTCAAAAACCCCAAAAAAATTTAATTTGGAAAATCTGGGTTTCATCGTGTTCTTCATTGCGACACAAGCTGCGACACAAGCGTTGTGTCGCCGGTTCTGTTCAGCTTTATGTCGCTGTCTTTCTGCGACACAATTTGTATGTCGCTGTCTTATGTCGCTGACATGTTCTGCGACACAATCCTTATGACGCAATCTTATGTCGCTTATATGTTGTGCGACACAACCCTTGTGTCGCTGAAAATCATTAAATTGATTTAATTGCAAAACTGCGACATAACTCTTATGTCGCTGTGTTATCTTACGACACAAGGCTTGTGTAGCAGTACATTTTTATTTGAAAAATGTCTATCTTTAAAAACGTGTTTATGTCTAATGGCTTCCAAGTTTATTGTCCTTTTACAGATATGGCTCATGTTAATGCTTTTTTCTGGGAACCGAGACATAATGTTACGGTTTTCCTCGATGATGAAAAAGAATCGGCGGCGCCATACCGCCCGATGATCGCGTTTCTTCGTCAATCAAGAATATTTACTGCGATCACCGCCACCACCACCATCTATCGGAATCATGTCTCCGAATTCTGGGCTAATGCCAGTGTCAATTTGGATCTCGAGTTCACCCGGATCATCTCTCGGGTTCAAGTTCGCGAGATTATTCTTTCTGAGCAGATCATTCGGGATTTCTTTCAGTTTCCGGATGACTCTGAGATGCGAGTGGCTTTTGCTCATGTTTTTATTGCCGGGGGTATGGCTCGACTCGGCTATCCAACTATTCCACGTGATCAATACCGAAAGGCCTATCTCACTAAGGTCTGGCGGTACTTGATGCACGTTATGATTGTCTGCCTCTCTGGCAGGAAAGCGGGCTTTGATGGAATAAGTTTATCTACCGCATCCGCCATGCTTGCTTTGGTCTACAACAAGCCCTATAACTTCTCGGGGTATATCTTTCGGATTTTGGTAGACAATGCGCAGGCTAGGGAGGGACAGTGGGCTTTGTACCCACGTTTTGTCC